>PVJA010003184.1:0-20790 GCA_004027025.1 Myocastor coypus
CTTATTCCCTTTCCTCTTCTTCCTTTTTCTTTCTTGTCTTAGCTACTTTTTACCTGTTGCTGGGACAAATACCAGACGCTCAAAATGAAGGAAGGAAAGGTTTATTTAGCTCACAGTTACTGGCGGTTTCAGTCCATACTTGGCTGGCTCCAAGACAGAAAGGCACATGGCAGAGAGCAGCGGTTCATGGTGGCAGAAGAGCAACAATGACGACAGACGCAACGGAAAACCACAGAAGCAGAGAGCAGCAGCACGAGTCTGTCTCTCTATCTCTCTTTAAATTACATCATGCTCTCTGCCTTAGCCGATCCACCTCAGGCCACACCCATAATCCCAGCCATACTCAGACAGATAACCCCATCAGTACTAAAACATATAAACCCAGTGAATCATCAATCAAGTCTCAAACTCTAGAAGTCCCCGCCCCACGACTGCATGAGGCTTTGCCGGAACAACTAGACATAGCATTCCTCTTCCTCTTCCTTCATTGCTTCTGCTGCTTCATTTTTTTCAGATAGGGTTGCATTCTTCCGTGAAGATATCTTCTGAAAAGAAGCAGTGGTCAATGTCACTGAGAAGATCTTTGCAAGACATGTTTCTGATAAAACTATCTGAAGGAAGAAAAACATCAAGAATTTAAAAACTAATAGATCAATTAAAAAATGAACAAAAACGTCTGAGCAGGTAGTTCAGTAGTACCTTAGCATGCACAAGATCTTAGATTTGATCTTGAGCTTTACACACAGGGACTGATGCACAAAATATTTGAATAAGTATTTCAAAGATAGACATATATGGATATCAAAAGAAGAGACAAAATATTGGACTATGTTATTTATTATCAGAATGTAAAATTTTTAAAAAAGTGAATGAATGGAAAAGAACTACACTTACTGGGTTCATAAATGAAGACGTTTTGTAATCAAAAACAGATAGATGAATGAATTAATAAGCTACCTATTTCACAGTAAATGAAGAAACCAGTCAGTGTTAATCATGCTGTAGTCATGTTAACTGGTATCTTTGTACATTGCATCACTTACAAAATTTTCAGAGATTTTAGAATGACTTCCTTTTCTACTGTATTATTTTTCACTGTATATTCTTTTTTTCACTAGCAATATTTCAAGCAAGTAGAGTTATCGATTAACCAATCCCATTCAGAAGGTGAGGTATTGGTATTGCACCGCCATGGTTCACTTGATGTTCTGAAACAATTCAAAACAATTAAATTTCACGCTCAGTTTAACTTGAAGGAAGAGCCAGAAATTATATTCTTTCAACCTGGCAATCAGATGGCTGAGGGAAAATACCATAATACTTTCATGAACCTGTCTCTGTGTTGGAAGTCTCTTGGCATCAGCATGTACTGCATGCTTAATCACATCACATAGTGCTTATTCTCATGTTGATTTGTATATGTTCAAAAGACAGTTTGAACGTGCTACTGTCATGTTCATAATTCACTATTGCTTTATTTTACCCTTGGGAACAGAACAAAGTATCTGGCCTGATCTTCCAGGTTTATTGTGATCTCTTAAATGTGAGTCTCGCCCATCTGTGTTCTTGCTGCTGCTCCCTTAGCAGGGAGTCACATTTGTAATTTTTGGTTTCTCCAATAATCAAAGCTCTCTTATAATCTAGGTCATTCAATTATGAAGGCTCTCTGGATAGTGGGTCTCCAGTTGTCATCTGTTTACAAAATAATGTAGCAGCAGCAGATGGCAGTGAGGGAAGATAAAACCCCACAAAAGAGATCAAGAGCAAAGGACCAAGGGAGCTTTTACTGTGACCAAGGGAATCCATGACTGACATCCTAGACCCTCAAGACAAGATATCGGCAAGGTGTCTGTAATGACCTGAATAGTACAGGTTATATGCTTAGGCTTTTATAGTGACCACATTACCTTACTATCTTATCTTCAGCAATTTTATGAGTATGTCACATAACTGACACAAGGTTTATCTTTCACAGATGCTATTGACCATGTCTGTCATCGGGCAGTGTGGCTTAAGGTCTGCGTTATTCCACAAGTTATTCCGTTCATCCCTATTTAATGAGCCTGGTTTGCTCTCGGTGGGGTTTATGGTTAGCAACACGGGAGGGGCAAGAAAGTGATCTTATCTATAGTTAAAGTGAACTTCAACATTAAAAAAAAAAATAAAGTGAACTTCAGTGATCCTCCTATAAAATGGAGTCTGTTTTGTCCCATCAGTAAGAAGTCTGTAATTTGAACCTGAAATTATTAAAATAAGCCTGCATTTTAACAAGATTTCTGGGAAATTAATGGGGATTTGTGTTTGAGAATTTTGCATACAGGTCGCCTTCAATAGAGGCATATGTCTTTGGTTTTTGTTAGCTATTTCTCCTAATGTTTGACTGGTAATTTTTTTTAATTCAAATTTCCTCTTAAAATATCATTTATCTAGGTTTGAGATGCACAAATTTTTTTTTTTTTTTGTCTTTTTGAGACAGGGTCTCACTATGCAGTTGAGGCTGGCCTTGAGCTCACTTTTGTAGCCCAAGCTGGTCTCGAACTTGCACCAATCCTCCTGCCTCAGCCTCCTGAGTGCTGGGATTACAGGCGTGAGCCACCACGCCCGGCTTGAGATGCACAATTTATGCAAAGGCTGATACTTCCAGGAATGAGCTCCTGCACTGAATCTAGCTATTTGGCTTCCCAATGTCATGTTTTGAATAGCTTAGACAGAACCATACTATTCAAAGTTTCCATATCAGTACATTTTAGATAAAAATGGTTTCCATAAATAATAGATTTGTCATATTGATGGAAAATATTGAGTGAAAGTGCAACTTCAATTCTTTAAATGCAAAACATCCATAATGATTTAGGGTTCATGATTTTAGAATTCTGTAATGCTTGGGGACACTCTGAGCCTCTTGTTCACACCCACCTTCACAGTGCCCAGTAGAATAGCTCCATTTCTCTACTGGGAAATCTCTGGTACTCTTAGGGAAATTTCAAACCTGCAGTCTTCCACTTCTGGAAAAAACTATGCAACTACTTGTCATTCTGTGTTTAATGTAAACTTATATACAAAACATTTTGCTGAGAGTGGAAGTGAAACTTCCAAAATAAATGAGGATGTAAAGAAGGGTCAGTTTTGTTATTGTCAATCGTGAGCTGTTGTGTTTCTTCCTGTTTTATGAAGCCTAATGCTTTTAAAGGATCTCCACTTTCTCTTTTAATATGTAGGTATGGAAAAACAATAATTATTTTTAAATTATTTATACAAAAGCTAAAACTACTATTTAAACTGTAATTTTGATGGAATATATAAGATAAAAAAATAGGAAAATGAAAAATGAAAAAGTAGTGCCTTATCTTCATATTTTACTTTTGAACTAAAATATGGGCATGCAATAATAATTTGATATTTTTTTCTTTTAATGACTTTGTATTGAGATCTTCTGTTTTAAGCAGTTTAAAAATAAGTTTAAAATTTGAGGTTGTAATAATTCTATATAAATTATTTCTGGTGATACTGATACAATGATCCATTAGGTTTATATAATCAAAATTCTCATTTACAATTTTAAGGTGTCATTTATATATTGACCCTATCCTTTTAGCCACATCTGACACTATGTGTATATATGTGTATATATATACACATATATACATATACACACACATATATATATACATATATATTTAAAATCAGTCCTTTTCTCATATTGTAATATGAAGAAAAAATGAAGTTTTATTGTATATATTTGAGGTTTTTCACATGATGTTTTGATAAACATATCTATAGCCAACTAAAAATGTAGAAAACCACAATAGCATCCTTCATTTCCCATAATAAATGTATTGTCGTTGTTGCTAATGAGAGTACCCCAAATCTATTGCCTTGTAAAATTACCAGTGTACATTATTATTAAACATTAAAATTATAGTTCTCATATTATCTTGTTATTTAAAGAAAATGGAGAATTCAGATGTGGAAAGAACTATGACTACTAATATGCTTATGAAAAAAATAATTTCTGCAACAAGATTTTACATGAGGCCTCAATTTTGTATTTATATTTCATGGGAGAAAAATACTCTGTACTTTGGAAAGAGTCACAAAAAAAAAGATCTTATTAGGCAGCTTTTCCTTTGTCTCAGTTCAGGCTTTCTTTGATATGTCATCTCTTATCTTTGAATTTTCTATTCTAATGTACATATATTTTTGCTATTATGTATTTCTTCTCTTGTTTTCTTTCGCCCATCTCAATTTCCCTTTCCACTGATTGTGTCATAAGTTCCTTTTCTTCATTTTTTTCTGTCATCTCTGTTTTAAAACTTTTTAAAAAAGTGCTTTACTGGAAGTATGGGTTACATTTAAATATACACAATATGAAAATGACAAATATTCTCTGGTCAATTTCAGTACACTCTTGCAGTCTCTTTACCCCAATGTTACTTGTTTCCAATTGCTTTAAATAATTATGTGATGTTAATTTTAATACATGACACAATTCTCCTTGATAAAGTCATTAAAATTTTCTGAATTTATACAACCAAATGTCTTAATACCTCATCCTAGTAGAACATTTATTTTGGTATATGATACTGTACTGTGTTATTCTTGAGTATCTGCCCTCTGCTTATGTTCACATACTCTGCTTTCCGTTTTTCTCCTTTGCTTTTTAGAGCACTCTGATTGTTATTGTTATGATCTCTCTTTTGGCTCACTGTTCAATCTAGTGCTGTAGGTTTCAGCAAAAATGATTTTCTCAGATGGAAATTTGCTCTAAGTAAAAAAAAATATATGTTAGGGAAGATATAGGAATCAACTTGAGATATGAGCGGAAGGATAAGAAAGGAAGGCAGCAAACAAACAGCCAAGTTATGACCCAACACTATTTTCATAAAGATTGCTGTCATTGATGTTGATCGTGGATTCCATATCTACATCAAGAAGGGCATTGCTGTGTACACAGTCTGCATTTGCTGAAATCTTAATGTTGATTTGCTTGCCTTTTCTCATTGTCTCTGTACTTTCTCTTTTATCACAAATCATGTGCTTGTGAGTTTTGGTAAATGTAGACTAAGTGCCTATAGGTTAAGAGGTAGTGGGAGCTCCTTACTGCCTTCAAATTCTCAAATGTATGTTTGCCCCTACCTACCAAGAAGATTTATGTGTTAGAGATTTCATGTGTGACCACCAAATAAATGACATAATCTCTGTAGCACAATTATTATTTTCTCTTCTCCCATCTCTTTTCTTTGCGTGCCCAAACTCATGGATAAGTTATCCATATCTGTGCCTCCCACTATACCAATTACACCCAGGTTATTACATAATTAGTGGTTTTACATAATTGGCTACATTTTACCTGGTATTTATTTTTTTTAAAAAGAATTATTTTTTTCTTGCTTCAGAACTTTTGTTTGTTTATTTATTTTTATGGCCAGCTCAGCCTGCCCTGAGGGCAGGGCTGGCACAGAATGTGGTGCCAGGGATTGAACTGCGGTCCCTGCAGCAGCCCAAGCTTTTCTAAGCAGTCGCTTTAGACCACTGAGCCATCCTGCCGGGCCTTACCTGGTATTTAAAGAGATTTTTCTTCCACAAATTTCTAAGGTAGTTCTCTGTTTCATTCTCGATTATCACTTACTCAATCACCTGCTCAATGCATTGTCACTAACTACATTTAAGACCCAAAATGTACCTTAATCTTAGATATTCTTCATTTCTCTAATTATTAAAAGCATTGCAATATATATGGAGTAGGCACCACACTTAGCTTTTATCAAGGGAAGAACATATTAAGAGTATAGCCTGTTGTCTCATTCTAAAACTACTGGCTATTTATGAAGCAGTAGCTCATCTATCTTTTGCACAATAATTTTTCCTTCTTCACAACAGGGATACTGAACATGCTTTGGTACAGGGCCTCACTGTGCAGTGTGGACTCATAGAGATCCTCCTGTTTAAGCCTCCCCAGCAGTGGGATTACAAGTGTGTGCCAAAATGCCTCTGCTCAGTGGATAGCACAGTGTGCCTCTGAGCAGGGTTCACACAGTGTGCAGTGTCAGAGATGGAAGCCAGTTCCTTGCACTTACTGAGCAGGCACTTAGACAGCTGAGCTATCTCTGCAACCCCTGTCCTTGTCCTTACAGACACTGTGTACTCCACCACATATTTAACTTAGAAATATTTTATATTATTCCATATCTTAAAATACGTTAGAGTAAGGCTGCTAGTTGAACAGTAGACTTCAAGTTACTTCATCAGTTATTAAATTTAGTTTATATTCACAGGCATCAAATAGATTTGTTTTAGATTTTGCATATGTCTCGGACATAGAATCTCTAACAATATTCTGTAGTTCTCAATAAATTACTCAAAAACTAAGCAAGTGTTTCAATTTCATGTAATTTCTTATGTTTTGCACAATTAATGAAATGAATTAATTGAAGTTTCTGTCTTTCTAATGATTCAAAATTGTTTTCTTCTATCATAGTAGTATATATTAAAACAAATGTATTTTATAAATGTATATGAATGATTTTTAAGTCATGTCTTCACATTTTCTTATAAATCATTATAAACCTTATTTTCAATTTCATTGATTTTGTTTTCAGCAGAAATTGAGTGAAGAATTACAATGAAAAATGCAACACTGTGGACAGAATTTACCCTCACAGGACTCCCATATCAATCAGAATGGCAGATTCCTCTGTTCCTGTTGTTCCTGGCAATATACCTCATCACCATTGTGGGGAACCTGGGTCTGATTATGCTCATTAGAAATGACCCTCACCTTCACATACCTATGTATTATTTCCTTGGGAATTTAGCCTTTGTAGATGCTTGGCTGTCATCCACTGTGACCCCAAAGATGCTGGCTAACTTATCAGGTAAAGATAAGATGGTATCTTTCTGTGAGTGCATGGTGCAGTTTTTCTCTGTTGCAGTGACTGTAACCACAGAATGTTTCCTCTTGGCAACAATGGCTTATGATCGCTATGTAGCCATATGCAAACCTTTGCTTTACCCATTGATTATGACCACTAGACGCTGCATCCAGCTGTTAGTCTTATCATTTGTGGGTGGCTTTCTTCATGCCATAATTCATGAAAGTTTTCTGTTCAGATTAAGCTTCTGTAATTCCCACATCGTACATCACTTTTATTGTGATGTCATACCATTGATAAAGATTTCCTGTACTGATCCTGCTCTTAATTATCTAATGCTTTTCATTTTCTCTGGTTCAATACAAGTGTTCAGCATTGTGACTGTTCTTTTTTCTTATGCATTTGTTCTCATTACTATATTACCTAAAAGGTCTGAAAAGGGTATAAGCAAAACCTTCTCCACATGTGGAGCACATCTTTTATCTGTGTCATTATACTATGGCCCTCTTCTCTTCATATATGTGCATCCAGCATCTTCTGAAACAGATGATAGGAATATGATCTTTTCTCTGTTTTACACAGTCATAATCCCTGTGTTAAATCCATTTATTTACAGCTTGAGAAATAAGCAAGTCACAATGTCACTGACAAAAATGCTTAAGACAAATGCTTAGATCTTGTAATACGTTTTCTCCTTTAATTAAATGTAACATTGTGGAAGAATACATAAATGAATTTCAATAGTGTTAAAAGATTTTTGCAGTTGTACTTCTATAATGCTAACAAGTTTTTTGTACTTAGCTTCCTTGTTAGCTTCTTTAAAATGTGTATCCTTCACTTGTAAACAAAAATAATTTTAATTCATTGTGTATGTCATACAAAAGTTAATGCTGAAAATAAGAAAAAGAATATATAGGCTGTGTTCTTACATAATGCATATACTGAACACTAAGCTGACATGCTTTTCTAAAGGACTTGGATTTGGTAAGTTTATAATGACAATAATGCCGTGTAGCTTGAGACTCACATCACATACACTTCTCTGTGGTCACAGATTTGTGTTTGAAAGAGAAGAATATACAAAGTTGGGAAATATCTTTCATTCTACTAGTTTTGAAAATTAGCAAGTTTCACTTTTTGGAGCTGTTTAACTTCCAACATCAAATTTTCATAATCAGATCAGTTTAGATTAATACATATAGGTATATAAGATTGATCAAACAATTAAACATTAACCCTTTTAGATCAACATTACATTTTTTTTCTTTTTCCCTTTCTTCTTTTTTTTTTTTTTTGAAAGTTGACATATTGCATATTGTCCTCCCAATCGTTCTACAGGGTACAGAGTGTAGGCATGACCCATTGTTAAATTTAAACAATAAAAATATTAAAAAAAAGAAAAGTAGACAGAGAGTGTAGCTTCTAGAAGCACCTGTCCCTACATCCAAAACTTGGTTATTCTGTTCACAATTGTAACTCTTCAGAAGATTCCAACTTTGCTAGTTCTTACATTCTCTCTCTGTAAAATAAAGACATAATTCCTATCTCAAAATTAAAAAAAAAAAACAATGCATGAAACGCAGAGCTAGATTGGTGAGACGAGCTTTAGGAGGCTTAGATTCAATAGCCTCCAACAGTGCAAGCTTCACTGGTGGCACACTGCAATTGCAGAACATTTGACTGTGTATGTATCAGCTTCCTCTTGGTCCAAAGAGAAGTATATTCCTTTCCTTTTTTTTTCCCTAGGCAACATCAATGGGGAGGTGGGTCATGCCCACACACTGTACTCTAAAATGATTGTAAGGACAATATGCAATATGTCAACTTTCAAAAAAAAGAAAGGGGAAAAGAAAAAAAAAGTAATGATTTAAAAGGGTTAATGTTTAATTGTTTGATCAATCTTATATACCTATATGTATTAATCTAAACTGATCTGATGATGAAAATATGTAATATAACCATTGTTAAATTTAAACAATAAAATATTAAATAAAAAAGTAAAAAAAAAATCTTAAAAAAACTTCCAACATCAAAAATAAATCTAAAAGCTGTATACAATCATGAAAAAGAGATGGGATATAAACAGTGAGGTGAAGTCTGAACAGTAAGCTGTTCTCAGATCAGAGTTCATAAGGAAAGAGAAGAATACTGTTCTTTGTTGTGGAAGGCTTTTTGGGTCCTTCACATATGCATTAGTTCTTTGCTGGATGATGCAGAAAGCCTCCCTCATTCAGAAAAATGGTAGATTAAATTAAACTACTAAACAAAGGTGGGCATAGGGAAAAAAGTAGCAGGATAGGAAGGGAATACATTTAATCTTCTTTACAAATATAAAACTAATCACTGCCATTTAAATTTCTTCAAAATATTTTTCACACATAAGAAAGTCTAATTTTCTTATTACCACCATTTCAACAGTGATAAGATGATATGATACTTATTGTTCAATAACTGTCTGAGACAGAAAAGTTCTGTATGTTAGATTTCTTTTCACATTCTTTAAGAATTATAGTGTGATCAATCTGAAAGTCTATCATTTATCTCTCAAAATTAACATTTCATACGTTTCTAATGATAGAACTGAGTTCTTGAACCTAAAAAATCTTTATGTTTACAAGATCCTAGTTACTGTCTTTAATCCTGTTGACATTCGGCCATCCAAACTTTGCTATCAAATGATACTTCATACACAGGCTGCATTTTAAATTGTATCCTACCTTAGCATCTTTGCTACTGGCTTCCATGTTTTTATGGTATTTGTACTGAAAGAAGAATAATTCTATTTGGTCATCAGCATGTTCAGATTACATAATTTACATACATATGTGCATATTAAAATTCAAATATATGAAAAGTCATTTGTATATGTAGTCTTTGCCCTACTCTTTGCTCACTTTTGCATTACTTTGGAGTCTTACAAATAAAATATTGTTCTAACTTGGTTATTCTTATACAGTTGTCACAGTGAAATATGTGTTATATTCAAATTGAGTTACTACTAGATTTCTGGATATATTTCATTATTTCAGATAAATGATTTTTCCTACGAGCTTGTCAATCCTGAAACTCAGGCAACTATGGTTGGGAAAATAACTTGGAAGCTTAAGTGCTTGCCTGGTAAGTACAAGCAACATCCTGGGTTTCTTTCCTAGTACAAAAATAAATAAATAGGGGATGGGGAGATAGCTCAGCAGAGTAAGGCCTTGTCTGGCAAGTGCAAGGGCCTGAATTCAATCCCCGGTTCTGAAAAAAAATTAAAAATTAAAAAATAAAAAGCATTTTCACTCTGTTGGTAATTTCCTTTGATGTGCAAAAATTTTTTAGCCAGAGGAGGTCCCATTTGTTGATACTTTTAAGTGTTAAATGTGCTATTTGATTTTTGTCCATGAAAGACAAGACACAAATTTCGAAAAGATTTTAACTTATAAGTACTCAGACAAAGGTCTTATATCTAGAGTCTACAAAGAACTAAAAACCATTAGGGTTCCAAAATTCAAAGACCCAATCCAGAAATGGGCATCTGAGATGAACACACACTTCTCAGAGAAAGAAATTCAGCACGCCTATAAATACATGAAAAAATGCTCCACATCGCTAGCCATTCGTGAAATGCACATCAAAACACTTCGATACCCTCTCACCCCAGAAAGAATGGCTATCATAAAGAAATCAACCAGCAACAAATGCTGGAGAGGCTGTGGGGAAAGAGGAACTCTTCTCCACTGCTGGTGGGAATGCAGATTGGTGCAACCATTATGGAAAGCAGTGTGGAGGATCCTTAAAAACTAGAACTGGTAATCCCATTCAATCCAGCTATCCCTCTACTGGGAATTTTCCCAGAAGAACTGAAAACATCATACCATAGCGATATCTGTGCACCTATGTTTATAGCAGCTGAATTTATAATAGCCAAATTTTAGAAACAACCAAAATGCCCATTATTTGAAGAATGGTTGAAAAAAAACGTGGTATTTTTATACAATGGAATGTTACTCAGCTATAAAGAACGATAAGCTGGAAGACTTCATATATAAATGGATGTATATTGATCATATACTCATTAGTGAAATATACCAGACCTACATGTGTAAATATCATATAGTCTCCCTAATATAAGAACTCTAAATTTTTTTTCTTTCCTTATCAATATCAATTGGAAGGTGTGTCATGCCCACATCCTGTGCTCTGTATAACTATTGTGAGGACAATATATAATGTGTCAACTGTTAAAAAAAAAAGTAATGTTTACTGAAAAAAGCTCCCTCCAACAAATAAATAAACAAAAAACAAACCCATACAACTGTTTTCTTTTTCCCCACAGAAGTTATATTTTTGCATGTTAGTAGTTGATTTAATTTTAGTATTGTATAATGTCCCCATTATACTGATAGTTTTCTGTCAAATAAACCTAGAATTTTGTTTATTCATTCTGTGTCATAACACACAGACAAAATTCAATGCAATCAACTTGGGTCTATTTCTTCTACGATGCCATAAGTATATTACCACAACTTGCTTTTCTCTGGGTGAGAAGATAAGATACTAAACTGAGTGTTTGCAAGGGTCTATATCCTGTCAAGTCTTACTTTGAGCTGAGTGCTTCTCAGAAGCTCTAACTTTCTCTGAAGCTTCATCATACACGTTATTTCTACAGATTCATCCTCCCTGTTTGCCCTTTAATTCATACTCATTATTTCATTACTTCTGTGATTTTGCCAAAATCACTGACTTTTTCATTCTATTTCCTTTTCTCTTCTATATTTATTACTTCATATCCACCATATTTTTGAATGTTGGATGTTAGGAATGTCAACTACTTATTATTGATCAAATATTCACTATTTAGATATTTCCACTACATTACGAAAATTTAATGTAGTATTTAGTTGGTATTCAGATAGGAATTCTGATAAGTTATGTAAATCACTGTTATTTATGGATTAGAATCATGGAAATTCTGTTAACAGAAGAAAAAATTTGTGACAGTAAATCAATTTTTGACTTCAATATTTTAAAAATTTTACAATTCTTTTTATATACTATTTAAATATATACTTTTGTTAGCATCTTAAAAATTCCTTTTTTAGTTGCATAATTTAACTTATTTTTTGTTTTTTCTTTAGCGTTTTTTTATTATTTTTTAAAATAATTAATGCATTGAATACTGTTGTCTTCATTATAGTTGCTTGAGTATAAGTTGTAGACATGATTTCTTGTCTAAACATCATCGGTATAGATATTTTCATCACACAAAGAGAAATTAGCTGTATATAGAGCCCAATAGTCCATAACAGTAGCGGATTATCAGCTCATGTGGCATTACCAGAAACTGTTGACTTGAGCCTTTTACAACTTAGCATATTAATATGGCTTTCATTTTTGTACCTTGTGGTTAGACTTTTCTGCTGGATGGTTAAGAGCAAGATAAAGCAGGACCTATATTACAAAAAATGTAATTTTTTCATTGGAAAATGTCAGTCAGTTCCCCTCAGGATTTACGTTGAAACCATGTACTGTAGTTTTCAGAACTTTTGTGAGTGTCAACTATCTGGAAGAATCACAGACATTGCTTGATCAATTTGCTCTCTCTGAAAGCCTGAGATGAGCAAAACCTTCTTAGCTGGAGGTCCCATTTGTTGATTCTTTCAAGTGTTAAATGCACATTTTGATTTTTGTTCATGAACTCTTTGGCTACCCTGATGTCTTCAAGATTTTCTCCCACTTTCTCTTCCAGGATATTTAATGTTTCTCTTTTAATATTTAGATCTTTAATCAATTTTGACTTTAGTTTAGTGCATGGTGATAGACTTGAGTTGTTTTAGTTTTCGGCATGTAGAGAACAAGATTTTCCAGTATAATTTCTTAAAGAGGCCACCTTCTGGAGGGCTAAGAATATAAGTTTACAGACAAAAAAATTAGAGAAAAAGAAGTGCTGTTTGGATAGCCAATATTTTGGCCCTAGCCCTTCAATGTCAGTGAGGACTCAGGACAGAATAGAACCTGTGCTGTAACATCCTATAACTCAGTAGTTTCCCAAATTTTCTGTTCCAGAAGATTATGGGGCCACAGAGGAAAGGGATTGATGGTATATAGTGTATATAGTGTGCCTAAGGAGAGTCACCTAGAGAGAAAACATTCTCTCATGCTTTCACAGAGAGCAAAGTGGTCAAACAGTGGCCATGACAAGATGGCGGACACTGACAGCAGTTCTACAAAACATTGTATATGATTTCAAGGTAAATTCTGAGGGGATTTCACTAGCCTTGGAAGATATAAAAGTTACATGTTTTGTTATACAGGTCTTGCTGTAACTTGCCCTTAACCTCTCAGCAGAAAAGTTTAACTACGAGGCATAAAAAATAAAGCTAGATTAGTATGCTGAGTGGTAAAAGGCTTAAATCAATAGCTTTCAAAATTTCCAGTTTCACCAATAACCCACTGCAATTATGGAACACTCAACTATGTATGCAACTACTTTCTCTTAGTTTAAATAAGAAATTTTCTGCACAAATAACAATTAGAAAATTTATCATGTCTAAATCCTGTGCTCTGTATAACTACTATGAGGACAACAATATGCATGGTATCAATTATTGTGAATGTCCTACTAATGTGTTTTCAAACTGTCGCATTGTTATTTCTTATTAAAAGTAATAAAAAATAAAAAAAAAAGCCTGGGAGAATGTTTTCTCTCTAGGTGACTCTCAAGATCACTGTACATTAGCAATTACTTTCTTCTGCAGCTCCATAATGTCTTTGAACAGGAAATTTGGGAGTCCACTGAGTTCTGGGCCATTACAGTATAGGTTCTTTTATGTCCTGTGTCCTCAATGATCTTGAAGGGCTAGAGCCAAAATATTGGCTATTCTTTTTTTTTTTGAGGCAGGGTCTCGCTATATAGTTCAGGCTAGCCTTGAGTTCACTTTTGTAGCCCAGGCTGGTCTCGAACTCGCACCGATCCTCCTGCCTCAGCCTCCCGAGTGCTGGGATTACAGGCGTGCACCACCACGCCCGGCATATTGGCTATTCTTATATCCCTTATTTTTCTCTAATTATTTGGTCTGCCACTTTAAGTTGTTTACCCTTCAGAAGAGCTTAATGATATTATTCCCTATAACATAGGGACGTGAGCTAAATATTACTATCTTTCTGAATATTAAAGTCTTTAAACATAATATGAAACAAGTATTTTCCATGGATTGTTGATACTGTAAACTTTTAATCACTATAGAGTTAAAAAAAAACAATCATACACTATTACACAAACATTTACAAACTTAACAATTTACAAAATTGTAGCGATACAATTCTATGGCGCTTTTTTCTTGTGTGATATTCTCTTTTATTGCCTTTTTCTCATTTCTTTCTTTTTTACTCTTAAACCAACATTTACTTGAGAGAGAGTATAACAATAATTGATATGACATTAGAAGTAGTGCCTAATTGGAAGACCAGAGTCATAGGTATTCTAAACATGGGTTTAGTATTACACATTGCTATCTTCAGTATATTTGCTTAGTTCACAGATATAAGTACATATGATTAGTCAGGGTGCAAATTCCACCAATTACCTGCTAGTTTCAAAAACAGGTTGGAAATTTTCAGTGCCACTGACTTAGCCACCATTTGTATATAAATCCATGGCTATGCCTACAACATGTTTCCTAATTTTTCTGCTAGCTCTCTCTTCATTGGTCTTTAAATTCTCACATTCCATTTAGCTATATTGTATCTTTCCATTTTTATTTCTTCTTTGAGTTATTATGTTAGGTAGACTATATGATATTTACACATGAAGGTCTGGTTTATTTCACTTATAAGTATATGCTCAAAATACATCCACTTATACACAAAGGCTTTGAGTTTATCATTCTTTATAGCTGAGTAATACTCTGTCGTATAAAAACACCACATCTTTTACATGCATTCTTCAGGTGAGGGGCATTTTGGTTGTTTCCAAGATTTGGCTACCACAAATTGTGGTGGTATAAACACAGGTGCACAAATATCACTATGATATGATGTTTTCAGTTGTTGTGGGGAAATTCTCAGTAGTAGGATAGCTGGATTGGATGGGATTTCCAGTCCTTGTTTTTTAAGGTGTCCACACTGATTTGCATAATGGTTGGACAAGACTACATTTCCACCAATAGTGAGGCAGGATTCCTTTTTCCCCACAGCCTCTCTAACATTTGTAGTTGGTTCATTGCTTTATGATAGCCATTCTTTCTGGGTTGAGATGTTACCTCAATGTTGTTCTAATTTGTATTTCACAAATGGCTTGCGATGTGCAACATTTTTTGACATATTTGTTAGCTTCTAGTATTTCTTCTTCTGGGAAGTGTGTGTTCATGTCAGATGGCCATTTCTATATTGGTTCCTTCAACTTTGTGACCCTATTGTTTTTTAGTTCTTTATAAATTTTAGATAGAAAACGTTTGAATACTTATTACTTAAAATTTTTTCAAAATTTATGGGTTGTCTTTCCACTCTGGTGTGGTAATTTCTTTGAATATACAAGTACTTCTCCACAGCAGGAGGTCCCAATTTTGATTCTTTCAAGTGTTAAATATGTCTTTTGATTTTTGTGCATGAACTGTTTGCCTACCCTGACATCTTCATGATTCTCTCACATTTACTCTTCCAGGAGATTTAGTGTTTCTCTTTTAATATTTAGATCTTTAATCCATTTTGACTTTAGTTTAGTGCATGGTGATAGGCCTCGGTCAAGTTTTAGCTTTTGGCATGCAGAGAACCAGTTTTTCCAGTACCATTTGTTAAAGAGACTGTTTTTCTTCTAGTAAACATGTTTGCCACCTTTGTCAAAGATAAGTTGGCTGAGTGTGTTTGCATTTGCCTTTGTGTCCTCTAATCTGTTCCACTGATCCTCAGAACGATTTTTTTTGTTTTTGCTAATATCATGTTCATTTTATCACTGTAGCTTTGTAGCATAACTTTAGGTCAGGAATTGTAGTGCCTCCTGCATTATCTTTGTTGCCCAGGATTTTCTTTGGTATTTTAAGTCTTTTCTGGTTCTAAATAAATTTTAGGAATGATTTCTTCAGGTAAGTTGATGTTATTTTCATAGGGAATGCGTCAAATCTGTATAACAATTTAAGGAGTATGTCCATGTTCATAATATTGGTTTTTCCTATCCAGGAGCAAGGAACATCTTTCTATTTTCTGAAATCATCTACGAGTATTGCAGTTTTCATTGAATAGATCTTTTACTACTTTAGTTAGGTAATTCCTAAGTATTTCATTTTCCGTGGTGCTATTGTAAAAGGTATTGTTTCTCTAATTTCTCTCTCAGTGTGTTTGTTATGGGAATACATACACTTAGGTTAATAGTAAAAAAAAGCTTTATTTACATTAAATTTTTTAAATTGGCTGCCAGATGGATCTTCTGCTGCAGACTGTCATTGGACAAAGGAAGTGAGTGTTCCTTTGCAACAAACTGTTTTCTTTATAAATGATAGTGATAAGTAGGTTCCTGGAGTTATCCAGAGATGTGGAAGAGGTTTTGTTTGTGTCATTACAGATACTGGAGAAGTAATTTGGGTGCCAACCCAAAGAATAAAACCCAGAAAATGAGTAAGCATAAACATCCTGATATAAATCCCCTAATTGATGAAATAAAAAGACTCACCTTACATAGAGCATCATCAGAACGGCCTCTTCCTAGAACTCAACAAGCCCCATTACCTACCTGGGGACAAATCAAAGAACTCACACAGGAAGGTGAGAGGATGCTTAAAAAAAAAAAAAAAAAAAAAAAAAAAAACATCAGGAGATAAACAGCACCAACTTATTTCTTGCTATGATAGCTTTGTTGTCACTTCCAGTAAGTGTTGAAGGTAATTTTCGTTATTGGGCCTACATTCCAAATCCACCACTCAATGGAGGAGTTCACTGGTGGGATGTTATTATACCCATATATGTAAATGAAAGTTCTTGGTTACCCGGCCCTTATGATGCCTGGGGACCAGCAGTGCCAGCCGAAGGAGGAACCAAAATTCCATTTTATGAGATTGGAGTCGAAGGCTGGTCTATTTGTATTGGGAATGGAGCTCTTTGCTTAAAAGCAAGTACAAGAGTCTGGTTATCTATAGTAAATAATAACACTGGACATAAGGGAGGAAAAAAGGGACTTTTTCTTCTCTAAGGAAAAAATTTTAAAGGCATAGATGCTGATGGAATGTTTCTACCACCAGATCTGCCACCCTGCCAGAATACCAATGTTGCTTATCTCTGTCATTGGGTGCACTGGAAAGTCTGTAGAGGAGCAGCAGCCTGGGTGTTGGTTAATACTTCCAGTGGAAGCATCATAGATTGGAGCCCTTATGGCTCAGCCTGGACAGTGGAAGGAAGAGAGGTAAGATGGAAATGATGAGATTTATACTAGCACTAAAAATGCCAATGAAACAATAATGTGGCATGGAGGAGGAATTTCCTTAGTGTCCCTCATGTTTCTGGGGGACCAATTCAACATCATCTTTGAAAGTTAGTTACCTCACTAAATCATATGTCAGCCTGGAAAGGTTACATATGGAGGAATCAATCCACCCATGATTTACATCTAACATTTAAAAAGAACTCAAGTCATTTTACTCAGGCATGTGTTCGCCTCCCTCACCTATTGCTTCTAGGATCTAGTTATTGGAATGCTTCTAACTATACCATTACATGTCATCCTTGTTCTTTATATACATGTGTAAACTCTTCTATTAGCCTTGATTTTTCTAGAAATAGCATCTATATTCTCAGGGTAAGGACCGGAATCTGGCTTCCTGTACAACTACAGTGCCATTGGAAAGAATCCTCTTCCATGATGCTGTTCCCATATTTTCTGGAGGTGTTAAAGAAGAGAACAAAAAGAATGATTGAATTTGTGATAGCCATAATCCTAGGACTAATAGCCATCACAGCCACAGCTGCTACAGCGGGAGTAGCATGGAACCGAGGTGTACAAACTGTTTATTTTATGCAGCAGTGGCACAAGGACTCAAAACAATTATGACTTCTAAAAGACACATAGGCTCATAGCTAAATGATAAGATAAATGATTTAGACATGCTGTTGTTATGCTAGGAGATCAAATTGTCAATCTACAATGCCAATTTCATTTAAAATGTGACTGGAATACTACTTCATTCTGTGTAACTCCCATTCCATGGAATCAAACTCATTTCCCATGGGAAAATATAAAAAGACATTTATTGTATCACTGTAATATTACTGCTGAGATCCTATCTCTTCAACTACATATTGATAACACTTTTGTAAAACAATTGTCAGACTTGTCCGATACTGATCTGTTACAGGGTATCTCTAATAATATTGAAAGCCTTAATCCTTCTCATGCTATTTCATGGTTTAGTGGAAGTGTAATAATGATTTGTGTATGCTGTTTTTGTTCTATTTGTATATCCCGCCTAGCCTGGTGAGGAGGACAGGCCCAGAAACAATCTATAGACCAAAAATCTGCAGTTCTTGCCTTAAGGCTTCAAAAACTTTCAGCATAAATAAAAGTGGGGGAATATAGTAGTGATATAGAGATAAGATTGAAGACCAGTTGGTGTCCCTAGAAGTGGTGAGTTATAGACAGAACCCAGGGAGGCCTGCTTTCTGTTGCTCGGGAGTCTTGGAAAGCTGAGGCCTGAAGCTTCAGGGGGGAGCTCTGCCTGTGGGTGCCCTGTCCTTGAATTATAGAAAGAGCCTAAGGAAGGGCTGCCTTCTGTTATCTGAGATTTCTGGAAAGCTGGGGCTCAACGCTGCAGATGGTGGCTCTTCCCATGGATGCACTGTTCTTTGTTTATCTTCTATGTGACATCGATGGTTACCTCCTCCCCTGCTTAAAGTACTATTTATTAGCATTTGCATAAGCTACGTGTCTGGAAGCATTTGCGTGAGCTACGTGTCTGGAATATGCTGTGTCTATTAAAGTAGTGACGTATACTCTTTAGTCATTTTTTTACTGCTAAATAAAAAGAAGAGCCTTCTGAAGCTCTGGGCTCACTGAAGAAGCGAGATGCCGGTGAGTGCTCCGAAGCTACATTCATAGGGTATTCTCATCATTTCTTTCGGCACCGGACCAATAATGTACAACAGTTTGTTATCTGTGTAGAGGAATGTTATTGACTTTTTTGTGTTGACTTTGTATCCTGCTATGCTGCTGAATTTGCATATTAATTCTAGAATCTTCCTGGTTGAGTTTTTTGGGTCTTCCAAGTAGACTATCATGTCATCTGCGAATAATGATAATATAACTTCTTTACCTATTCATTTTCCTTTTATTTCTCTCTTGTCTAACGACTGTAGCTAATGATTCCAGAATCACATTGAATAGTAGTTGTGATAGTGTACATCCTTGTCTTGTACCAGACCTGAGAGTAAAAATTTCAGTTTTTCCCTATTCAGAATTATGCTAGTTGTTAGATTGTTATAGTTGGCTTTTATCAAACTGAGGTAGAAGCCATCTATTCCAACATTCTGTAGAACTTTGAGCATGAATGAGTGTTGAACTTTGTCAAGAGCTTTTTCTGCATCAACTAAGATGATCATGTGTTTTTGTATGTGTTTATAGATTTGCATATGTTGAACCATCCTTGCATTCCTGGGATGACTCCTACCTGGTTGTGATAAATAATCTTCTCAATAATTTGTTGCACTCTATTAGCTAGGATTTCATTAAGGATTTTTTCCATCTATGTTCATGGTAGAGATTAGCCTGTAGTTCTCTTCTTTAGTTGCATCATTCCCTTCTCTGGTTTTGGTATCACTATAATACTTGCCTCCAGGAATATTTTAGGGAGGATTGTTTCCTTTTTTATTTCATTGCAGAGTTTGAGCAATATTGGAATTGTATCTACCACAAATTTCTTAGAGAATTCAGCTTTGAATCCATCAGGACTTGGACTTTTCTTTGATGGTATGTTTTTATTACATTTTGTATTTCATTGGCTGTTAGTGGGCTATTAAGAGTTCTTATATTTTCTTGATTCAGTTTTGGTAAAGTTACCTTTCTAGGTATCTGTCCATTTCATCTCTGTTTTTAATTCTGTGAGTGTAAAGATTCTCAAAGTAGCTACTGGTGATCTTCTGGATTTCCACTGTGTCTGTGGTAATGTCACCCTTTTCAATCCTTATTGCTTGAATTTGAATTTTTCCTTTCCTCTTTTGATCAGGTTAGTGTTACGGTTTGTGTATAGATGTTCCCCCAAAGCCTCATGTAGTCTTGGGGAGGCTTCTGGAATTTGTTATTGATTATTGTGCAAATGGATGCTGCACCTGCCTGGGGCAAGTGACTTGCATTTCAATGTAAGGTAGGAAAGGAAGTTAGCTGCTTGAGCTGCAGATAGCTCTCTGGCTCTTGCCTGTCACTGTGGAAGGTTGCCCTCTCCCAAGTGCCACCTTGCCTTGGAGCCAGCTAAATATGGACTGAAATCTCCAGTAACTGTGAGCTAAACAAACCTTTCCTTCCTTCATTTTGAGTTTCGGGTATTTGTCCCAACGACTAAAGAAGAGTAACTAAAACAGTTAACTAGGGGATTATCAATTTTGTTTAATCTTTCAAAGAACCAGATTTTTGATTCATTAATTCTTTGTATTTTTTTCTTGATCTCAAGTGAATTAATTGCTGCTCCAATCTTTATACTTTCCTCCTTTCTTTGGGCTTTGGGTTTGGTTTGCTCTTCCTTTTTTAGATGATCTAGTGGCAGCATTAGGATCTTTATTTGTTCTCACTCTGTTTTCTTAATGTGTGACATGAGAGCTATAAGTTTCCCTCTAAGAACTGCCTTCATTGAGTCCCATAAATTCTGGTAGGTTGTGTTAGAATTTTCATTAAACTGTAGATATTGTTTAATTTCCTCTATAATCCTTTGCATGTTGAGGAGGAAGTTATTTAATTTCCATG
>PVJA010003184.1:20890-34732 GCA_004027025.1 Myocastor coypus
TTTTTTTTTTTTTTTTTTTTTTTTTTTTTTTTTTTTTTTTTTTTTTTTTTTTTTTTTTTTTTTTTTTTTTTTTTTTTTTTTTTTTTTTTTTTTTTTTTTTTTTTTTTTTTTTTTTTTTTTTTTTTTTTTTTTTTTTTTTTTTTTTTTTTTTTTTTTTTTTTTTTTTTTTTTTTTTTTTTTTTTTTTTTTTTAGTTTCTTTGGTCATTTATCTCCACTTTCATGACACTGTGGTGGTCAGAAAATATGCATGGGATAATTTCTGTTTTCATGGATATGCTTAAGCATGATATATGCTAGTATATGGTCTATTTTAGAAAATGTCCCATGTGTAGTTCAAAACAATGTGTATTTAGAAGTAGTTGGGTGGAACACTCTTTATATGTCCACTAAGTCCTGTTGTTCCAAATTTTGGTTCAGTTCTGCTACTTCTTTGCTAATTTTTTGTCTGCTTGACCTTGTGTGTTTGATCTTTTTGCAAAAGGGGTGTTAAGATTTCTTGTTAAGATTATGTGTTGGATATTACACTTCTCCTGTCCATTAAGATTTGTCTTATATAGCTCAGTGCTCCCATGTTGGATGCATGTATGAGTGTTACTTCTTTGTCTTGAGTTTTTCCCCTGACCAGTATGTAATGACCATATTTATTTCATTGATCAATTTTGGTTTGAAGTTCAGACTTTCTTAAAACAGGATTGTTACCCCTGCTTTTTTTCTAAGTGCTGGGGCATGTAGTATTATTTTTCATCCTTTGACTTTCAGCATATGTATTTATTGTATTCAAAGCATATTGTTGGATTTTGCTTCCTAATCCACTGTGTCAGTCTGTTTCATTGGAGAATTAAATCCATTTACACTGATAGTTATTATTAAAATATATTGACATATGTTTGACTTTTTTTTTTTACCTGCTATTGTTTTCCTCTTTTTCTCCTGTATTTAATTGGTTGCCTTATTTGATGGGTTCATTCTGCTGTCATTTGTGGAGTCTGGGTCATTTTGGTCCCTCTTTAAATTATCTTTTAGTAGTCTATGTAGGGTTAGCTTTGTCATTGGAATTTGTTTAGCTGTTCTTTGTCATGGAAGTATTTCACTTCTCCATCAAGCTTGAAAGACAGTTTCGGAAGGTATAGCAGTCTGGACTGGAATTTCTTTTCATGGAGGACTTGAAACACTGCTTCATGCTCTTCTTGACTTTATGGTTTGTGAAGAGAGATCTGCCATTTTTCTGTTGGATTTTCTTTTAAATGTAATCTGTTTCTTTTCTCTAGCAGCTTTTAGTATATTCTTCTGGATTTCTGGGTACTTGACTATTTTATGTCTGGGTTGATGTTATTTGGAGCTCTGCATGTCTCACTTACCTGAATGTCAAGTTGTTTTCTCACATTTGGGAAGTTTTCTGCTAATACTCTGCCTGTATTCCTTTACATCATTTATATTGACTCTTTCTTTCTCATTCATGTCTATTAATCTCATGTTGTTCATCTTTGCATCATCTTGCAGATGTTGAATTTTTTTTTTTTTTCTGTATTCTGGTTGTTTTTATAATAGATTCTTTCTAACCTTTTCACTATCTGTGACTGTGTCTTCAAGATATGAAATTCTATCTTCACTTTTGTTCACATAGTGTTGCCATCTTGCAGTCAAGGTTTTATTGTCCTGTATATTTCTTTGAAACTGTTTTGTGCAATCCATTTCTTTCCTATGTTGCTCATTGAAAGATTCCATCATTTTTCTACTCTCCTATAATTTATCAATGTCTTCTTTAGAAGCATTTATTCTTTCATTATAGTCATTCTTTTTTTTTTACTTCAGAGATTAATTCTAATCTTATTTTTTCTCTACCTTTCTGCATTTGTTCCTCTATTTCAGATGCTATTTATTCAGAGATTTCCTTTTTACTTCAGAGTTCATTTCTAATTGCAATTCCTATGTACTTTTCTGCATTTTTTTGTACTACATACACCATTAATTCAGAGATTTCTTTTTTTATTTTTTTACTTCAGAGATTATTTCTGATCTGATTTCCTCTATATGTGTTTGCACTTTTTTTGTTTTCTTCAGATGCTATTAATTCCGAGGTTTCAGCTGTGTGATTTTCAGTTTCTTCTATGTTAGCATCTTTTACATTTATTCTGGGTGGATTTGGGGCTTGAGATTGCTTACATCTTGCCCCTTCTCTTTGTGATTTTGTATAGCACTGTCCTTTGCCCTTTGATGTAGAGCTCTGGTGTAGTTATACATTTAGCACTTACTGAAATTAAGGCCCAGATCAATCAAGTTGGAGCTTTCCCAGATGTTCTGGCTTGGTCTGGCTGCTGTGCTCTGCCTATCTTACTGCTTCTCATGAAAGTGAACCCAGTGTGCTCCTCTAGAAAGATATTCAGCTCCTGGATTAGCTGTGAGGGTCTGATACCAGCCTCTGTGCTGGGAATTTTGCTACAGGGCTCCACAGGAAATGCCAAGTCTGCGGTCTGCAAAAGTGCCTACTAGCACTTTCCACTGGACTCTGGGTGATGAAGCACCCAGTGGGGGCAGGTGGAAAGGTCCCTTGCTTTATGTGCATGCCAGCAGCTGGGTTCTGGGCAGGTGTGTATCTGGTGGGCTCAGGCAGGTGGGAAGCTCCCTGCCTACACAGGCACACCTGTGTCTGAATTCCTTGCGGGCAAGGGATCCAGTGGGTGGAGGCAGATGGACAGGTCCCTATCTACATGTGTGCACCAGGGCAAGTTTAGACATTTTTGTGTCAGAAGCTGATTGTACAAGTAGATTCAGTCTCCAGGCTTTCATTAAAAATCTTGCGAAGATTTTTTCCCCTCATTAAGAACAAATTTTCTTGCTATATTAATTTGTGTTTGTCAGAACTTTTACATTTTGTATGAAGGTAGAGGTAACACTTGAAATTAAATTAGATATGTATATGAGTAGAATTTTTATAAGAGATACAGAAAAATAGAAAAAAAATGGAACTTAAGGATTAAGCAATGAAGAGAAGAGAAAGGAGAAAGGATAGGAGAAATGGTAGAGAAAAAGATGCAAGTATGTGTATAGGATGGCTGAGGTGATTGTACTGAGTATTTCCATCATTTTTTGAAAATAGTAGTTAATGTATAAAATTTTCACCTTGACTAATTCTGTATGCTGATACCTGTGAGCTAAGTAACTATGCCGAGGATAGCAATTTGTAATACAAAAACTGTGATTGAAAATTTGTCATCTTGTCGGGCATGGTGGCTCACGCCTGCAATCCCAGCACTCGGGAGGCTGAGGCAGGAGGATCAGTGCAAGTTCAAGACCAGCCTGTGCTACAAAAGTGAGCTCAAGGCCAGCCTGAACTGCATAGCGAGACCCTGTCTCAAAAAGACAAAAAAAAAAAAAAAAAAAAAAAAAAAAAAAAAAAAAAAAAAAAAAAAAAAGAAAATCTGTCATCTGGTCTTCTAAATGTGCACTTTTTCTAATATCATATCAATTATTACTATATTCTCTTTAGAATTTTTAAAAAAGCAATAAAAGAAAAAAGAAACATGAACAAAAACTTCAGATTTCTTGAAAATAAATAGTAATTTTCAATCATATTTCAACCTGATATAACTTTATTAATCTGAGCAATATATTTGACAATAAAAATAGGTAATATATAACCACTGTTAACTAGATATTCTTGTTTTGAATGTCTGTGACATGTGTATTGTTGTTTGCTACCCTGTTTCTGTGTTTGTTACTTTTTTGATTTTATGCATTTAGTATAGGGCCTACATGGTATCACTACACATATATGACTTGTAGTGTTCCTCTTGTTTTCAGCCTCCTAAGTGATGAGATTATAGGTGTGTGTCACCAGGCTCAATTGCAATCTCAGCGTGCTCCAGGTGCAGGAATGGCATGGTCTGCAGTGATTCAAGCTCTGGTCCCGGTAATTTGCTGAGCTATCTGGCCAGGCCTTCTGTCTTTGTTTCTGATTTTTGTTTCTTGCTTTTGTTTTTAGTCTTTAAAATAAAAAAATACAATAAAATAATTGAGGTATTAAGTGAAATATGAAAACATATTTTCTAAATACAAATGCAAGTATTTATTTTTTCTTAAAATTTATTATCCATAAGATATTTGGGCTTATAAGATATTTCATAAATGTGCATGTTTAACACTTGCTTAAGTAAATATGTCTGAACATTCAAAAGTTACAGAAGGATTTTAAGTTTCCAAGTATTAAAACATTCCTCATGCCATGATCAAAAAGCTACAGATGAGCTTTGAATAGTGATTTTCAAAGTGATTAATGGCTATATATGTTCATCATTTTAAGATATCCTAAAGTTAATCTGTGTAAGTACAATTTATTCAATAGTCACCTTTCTGGTGAAGAATTAATACCTATAATTTGACTGGTCTCTTAATGAATTTATGTGGCCTAATGCTAACAATTTTAAGAGATAATAAAATATTTGTTTCTTTTTAATAAAGTGCTATTATTAATGTTTATTCCTTATTGAAATTCAATATTTAAAATGTGATGCTTTTAGATTATTTTGTTTTTATAGAAAAGATTTGAAAGTTTCAGAAGAAAAGATTTTTGAATTTTTGCCCACAGTGTCTATTATATTCAAGATGCATGGTGTTTACATTTATGTAAGCCACAGCTTGGGACACAATTGAGCATAACAATATGCCTATTGAAACTATTGAAAGCCCATGTATGAAGTAACACAATTTTGAAATAATCTGAAACTTAGGGTTTTTTTTTTTTTGTAAATTGTTATACATATTTTACCTTTCAGTAAAATGTGTCTAATTAGAGTTCACTCTAAAAAATATTTATAAAGGCAATCAAACTAATACACACAGATGATAGCAGATTCTTATGATAAAAATAATACGTTATGAGACCACATTGTTAATTGAAATAAATCAGATCCACAAGGCTTCTTCCATATGTCAAGGCTTCTTTTATATGAGAAGCACAAATTATTTTTAAAAAGAGCAAAATAACAGATAACAGGAAGTAGGGAAATAATTCTTCAATAAATGGAATGTGCATTCACACATGAAAATAGGGAGAATGGATGGAAAGGAGATACAACGTAATTAAGATGTGTTAAGAATATGTTCCAAGCCCACACACTATGTATGTGAACATTATTTCATGTAAATATTACTAATAAAAATAGGTAAAAACAAGGCTTAGAGTATTCATTCCATTTTAGTAAAATTAACAATAAATCGTTTACGGGACCCGGCAGGATGGCTCAGTGGTCTAAAGTGCGTGCTTAGGAAAGCTTAGGTGGCTTCAGGGACCACAGTTCGATCCCCAGCACCACATTCTGCGCCAGCCCTCCCCTCATGGCAAGCTGAGCCAGCCATAAAAATAAATAAATAAATAAACAAACAAAAGTTCTGAAACAAGAAAAAAAATTGTTTAGAGGCTTTAGAGAAATTCAAATAATTTCTCATATTTTCTACAGTCTTTTCTCATTTGTTAAATATCTAAAATATTACGAATTGAAAAGTTCATATTCAGTATCTGTTTGAAGATTTTTTTCTGATTCTGCTTACAAAAAACTACTAATGTTTATAATTTAGATCATATTAAAATTGAATTGTCATGGTATGATTTAGTGAGTCATGACTTGTTTGACATAATATAAAATACAAAAGCAACTAAATTATTTTGCTGAAGTGTTACCTTGCACATAACTTAAAAACCTAAAAGCACACTGCTGTCCACCAATAAGAGACACTCCTTAAGAATGTATTTTCTTTGTTGATAAAATAGACATTTTTTGTGAATTGTGAGTTGTAGATAGCATATCTACAACTTTTTGTTTATCAAGTAGTTTTAAAAGTGGTTATAAACTGAGGTTATTAGTTTTCACACTAATAAATGATGTAATGATGAACTTTGTGGTAAGTGGGATAAGAAAGGGGAACTCTAACCATATGCTGAATACATGCTTTGATCGAACTACGGTGCCTCACAAAACTATTGGTTTTATTTAATTAACTGGTCAGTTTGTTTCTTAGTTCAAGTCCACCACACAAACTGAATTTCCATTGTACTTATGGGCTTGCTTTATGTATAACCGTAAGCTTTGTAACTATATGATCAAGTCCAAAATGGCCAGAAACTAAACTTGGTTGTAAAATGAATTCAGCATAAGAGCCACTTTAAGAATCTCTGATACCAGTCTTACTTGGTGAGAAGGGCTAAGACATTGACTCCACTTGTCTGTCAGTACTGAGGGATACTATCTGCCTAAGCATCACTGAAGAAAGCTACCTAAGCACTGAGGAACATCAACTACCAATGATTAATTGGCAAGTCCTCCCTTCCAAACAAATATAAACAAAACATGATTCAGAGATAAGGATAAACAGTTGCAAGAATCAAAGTATTACCAGAGCGTCAACCTTGCAAAATCATTGACAGCATTCTTCTATCTATGTTTTATTATCAGAGAGATGTTCTAGCCATTATTTTAAGATCTGATACATAGTCTACTAATTACTCTCCATTCATTTTCTTGTGAAAGTTTGTTTTTCTACAGAAGAGGAATTCTTTTTATATTTTTATTAATGTCTACTTGTATTACTTTGAAGTAAAAATAAGAGTTCTTAGGTATGATTGCTATAAAGTTCAAATCCCATCCAGCAAGTATAATGATCAGATACCTTTTTATCTGAACTTCCTTTTCTGCAGTGTTTGACTTCAATTTTTTTAAAAAAATCCATTCATGGGTTCAGTCACACAATAAGGAACGTAGTGGGCAATCCACTTGAGAGAATCAGCTGGATGTAGTGGATGCTGTGGCACTCAAGCCTGAGTGCTAGGCTAATGAAAGAAGAGTTACTGTGGTCTTATAAAATGGAACAATATAAATTAACTTCTATTTTTTTAGTGACAAATAGCTACTCCATATCCCTCAGATATAGGGTGTGAATGTCTACCCTGTCCTTTCTCAGCCCATATAGACATCAAAAGTGATGTCTATGTTGACCACAGGAGCTGGGAGTACAGTCTACTTCCCACAAGAAAGACGATCATGAGCTGCAGATGGCTAGGAGTCATCCAGTGTGAGATCTAAAGGATCTTATGTTTCCTGCATGCTGTTTCTTCCTAAGAAAGACCATTACTCACCTGGACAGGAAGTGGTGGTGATTTTCCACAAATGGGCCCTTCCATTGTCTCAAAGTTACCTTTGAATAAACACTTTTTCATTTTTATCAAAAGAAATGGCCTCCACTTATTTGGTTAGCAGAAATCAAAGGAAGGTGAAGACATGAAACTAAGTGTTTAGTAATACTAGGGCTTAATGAGAAGTGATTATCATGCCCCTACCAGCTCTCTTTGCCTTCCGGAGGAATGATGTAGTGTTTCCCTTGCACACATGCTCCTGCCATTGTGATGCCACTTACTATGAGGTGATGCAGGAAAGCAACTGGTCCTCTCGTTGGAGTTTGGATCATGTTGCTCTTATTTTCAACTTCAAAATTTGTGAGTGAAATAAATATTTTACCAAATAAATTACTAGGAGTTGGGGATTTAGTTCAGGATCACACTACCAGCCTGGCAAGTGTGAGATACTGAGTTTGATTCCTTGTACCGTCTACTCCAAATAAAACATAGATGCTAATCATCTCATATTATAGGAAAAGAAAATGAGCTAATACTCTTCTTCTATTGATGTCACCATCTGATTAGCATTCATATGGTCACAAGTATCTTTATATGTTTGGGCAACTCATGGTCACATTTTTGATCATGATTTTTTTAAGTCCTTAATAGTTCAGTCAAACTATTCTTCACAACCTATGATGACATAGAAAACTGAACAACTACTTACTTGCCTTTGTAGGCAAAGAGAATTTTATTGCTTGAGGTTGTAGTCATTGAGAGAATTTCACTTGAACAATGTCCTTTAGCAGTGTTTTAATGAAGGAATATTAGTCAAGCAGATGCTTCTCTTTAACTGCAGCCGTTTTGTTAAGCTGCAGTCCTCAGTTCTCTCTTATTGAGCTCAGCCACATCCTATGGCTGATTATCAAATGGGAATCTCTGTGAATATGCTAAGAACAACGTTGCTGCCTAGATTGCGCGCCACAAGATACCCTTATATAATGATCTTCATTACATAATGCTGGTCTCCTTTTATTTTTTGCAAGTTCTGGTTGCCACCCTAGAAAAAGAAAACTTTGCAATCAGTGCTTCAGATTTTGGAGAATAGTCTTCTGTGGACTGCCAGTGTTAAAAAAATATTTCGTTTCTTCTTCTAGCTCTTTGATGATGTTGACTTGCTTGATTACATATAAGATTAGCACGATAGCATTTCTTTTTAAAAAATACAGTAGTACAGGTTCTACAGGGTCTCAGTACAGATCAGTCTTATAGTGATTCTCCTGTTTTCAGGCTCCCAAACACTGGGATTACAGGCCCATGCAACCATGCTGAGTCTCATCATCTCAGCGTGCCTTTGGGGTGGGGTTGGCATGGCATGCTGAGAATTGAACCCTGGTCCCTGTGTTTCAATTAAAGGTGTCAGTGACAAAGAGGCAACATATTCTATTTCCAGACTTCTGCCTTCTCTTCCTCTGTCAGTTGATCACACATGCCTCACACTTATAACTCTAAGTCTAGAACGTAAGAGATAAGATAGCATGTACTAAAAGACTGGAATTGGAAGTCATTTCAAGAAATATACATTTCCTTCCAGTGCCTGCTTAAGCTGAACACCATCCCATTTACTGATGAAATGGTATGAATGTCTACATCTCTCCATTTCAATATGGAAAACTCAGGAGATATGTTAACTTCGGGCCAGTGATCAAGCTCTAATAAACACCATTAGCATACCAAAAGCTCTTTTCTGAAAAGGATAGTGGAGATTTGCTTATAAGACTTTTTCTTAATATTTTTTGCGCTTACTCTAAGGATTACCTCTCCACACCTGCTCAAAGCTTCAACTCTCATTTCATATGTGACTGTCATGTGACAGATCACTGAATGCTGAGTTATATGGTATCTTTACAGAAGGGAACCTGCTGCACAACTTGTCATACTAATACTCCACAGAAAAGTAGAAGTTATTCTGGACATTTGACAAATAACAGTAGCCCATTCGGGGCTGGGGAGACGGCTCCGTGGCACAAGTGCCTGCCTGGCAAGTGCAAGGTCGTGAGTTCAAAACCTGATCCCACAAAAAAAAAAACAAAACAAAACAAAAAAAAAAAAACAGTAGCCCATTCAAACGAAGAATACATGACCTTCAAATGAAACAACAATGTTTATTAAAAATTTGTATTATATTTTTGGTGTATAAGAGGCCATATGTGCAATACTTTTATTTTACCTCAGAATGGATATCATGATGTGTACTTTTTGCCTGATTACTAGAAATTGCACTTGAGTTGGAAGAGCTCTTAGATCTTGTGTGATATCAGTTCCAGATTTTGTGCAACATTACTGATAAATTCAGTATAGTTCCTCTGCCTTGTTCAGTGGGTCAAATCAGCCCAAGGGCACCAGGGAATAGAGCAGTGTGAAAGCATCTGAATAAGGCATTTGTCAATATTCCTCAGAATTTATTTACAAATCATGTATCTTTTAAAGAATGTATAAAGAAATGTAAAAGCTCATAATTAGAAAACTAATAACACCATTAGAAAATGGGCAAAAGTATTGGGGATGTAGCTCATGGTACTTTACTGTATTTTCTCCTAAAATTTGTTTTAGTTTTTTTTTTTTTTTTTTTTTTTTTAATGGAACACAAGTAAAACACTTCATAAATAAGAGATTAACAATACTTTGTATACTGAATATCTTTAAGTTAGTTTTTGAGCATCCAAGACAGAGGATCTAATTTTTTTTCTAAACATTCTTAATGCAAATCCTCCTTTCAATGAACTATGAAACATTAATAGTGTAACTGACTTCTATTTTCCCCCTTCTCCTTTCCATGCTTTACCCTTTCAATATCTTAGATCATTGTTCTTTACTTTTGTATTCTTTAAATAGAATAAACAATAGAAAAAACAAATGTTAGAAATGATACTTGAGTTCCTTAAACAAAATAACAAAAATTCAACAATGGTTGTTATGTTGCATAAGGTCTTCAAATTAGTTGTTTACATTATCAGATATAAGCAGGAGAAATTGGTTTTAAAAAGTTGTAAGAAATTAAACAGAAGAAAAAAATTAAGCATTACTCAGCTATAAAATGATAAATAGAGGCTTTTATAGATAAATAATATAAATAGAGGTTATACTCATAAGTGAAATAAATCACATGTGCCAACATGTATTATCTTGGTTTGAAAATCTGAAAGCATAAATAAAATCTGAAAGGTACATTAGGTACTATTTTTTTTCTCATTGCGTTGGTTTTTTTTTTTTTTTTTTTTTTTTTTTTTTTTTTTTTTTTTTTTTTTTTTTTTTTTTTTTTTTTTTTTTTTTTTTTTTTTTTTTTTTTTTTTTTTTTTTTTTTTTTTTTTTTTTTTTTTTTTTTTTTTTTTTTTTTTTTTTTTTTTTTTTTTTTTTTTTTTTTTTTTGTCTTTTTGAGACAGGGTCTCACTATGCAGCTTAGGCTGGCCTTGAGCTCACTTTTGTAGCCCAGGCTAGTCTCGAACTTACACTGATCCTCCTGCCTCAGCCTCCCAAGTGCTGGCATTATAAGCGTGTGCTACATTAGGTACTATTGAAAAGGAAAGATCTGCTCAAAGAAAATGAATAACTGGAATGATGAAAAGGACAAAGGAAAGAAAGAAGGGCAAATGAAATATAATGTATTCACAGAGATAAGCTTGGATAATTGTATTGCTGATATCTGCTGGTCTTTTGGAAGATCTATTTTCTTCTCAAATAACTGCTTTTCATTTTATAATTTCTATTTTACAATTTAGATCTTATTTATATGTTTAGGTCCTCCTATCAGGGAGACAATATGTTGTTTCCACATGTGGATCTGTTGTATTGCACTTGTGAGGATGGCCTCACGTTTGTTCACCTATAAACGTCTCAACTTCATCCTTTTTTATGGTGATAAATATTCAACTGTGCAAAAATACCACATCCTTTTTATTCATTCCTCAGTTGATGGGCATTTGGATTGTTTCCACAATTTAGCTATTACAAAATGTCGTGCCATAAATGTGAGTGCACATACAATGACGTTACAATGATTTTATTTCAGGAAGTTACTCATAGAGAGAATGACTGAATTGAGTGGAATCTCTAATACTAGCTTTTTGAGGGTTTCCACAAAGATTTTCATAGTGGTTACACCAGTCTACATGCTCATGAGCAAAATGTAGAAGAATTCCTTTTCCACCCACAGCTCCTCAGCATTTGTTATTAGTTTATTTCTTGATGAAAGGCAGTCTTTCTGGGGTGAGATGAAATCTCAGTTTTGATTTAATTTGCCTCTCTCAAATGACCAGTGATGTTTGAGCATCATTTCACATATTTACTTTGTGTTTGTATTTCTAAGAAGTGCATATTTATCTCAGATGCTCTTTTTTTTTTTTTTTTTTTTTTTTTTTTTTTTTTTTTTTTTTTTTTTTTTGTCTTTTTAGGGAAGTGTCTACAGGGTGTTCAGAGTCTCACTACTAGATTGGACTCATAGTAATCCAGCTGTTTGCAGCCTCCCAAGAGCTGGAATTATAGGTGTGCACCACCACTCCAAGTTTCAATGGCTATTTCACTGTGCCCTGGTGGTGGGGTCAACATAGCAGGCCAGGGGTGCTCAAAGCCCCAGCTCCCGTGCCTACTTGCAGGCACTTTAATCTGCTCATTTTTTAATTGAGTTTTTACATTTGGGGATCTGATTTTTTTCCAGTTATATGTTTTAGAGAGATTTCTGAGGGACAGAATTCTAAGGTGCAGTTGGCTAAAACATTTTCTCCATCAGAGAATTGTATTTTGTCTCTTCTGGTGATTTCTTTTGATATGCAAAAGCTTTTTATAAGATTATTTGATCTTTGATTTTTTGAGATATTTCCTGTGATGTTTGGATGTTTTTCTTATATTCTTCCTACACATACATCTTGAGATTTTAAACTACAGTATCTTCCAGTAGATGTAGTGCTTTCTTTTTGTTTGTTTTGTTTTGGCTGACTGAGCCCACTCTAAGAGTAGGGGTGGTCTGGCATGTGGTGTCAGGGATTGAACTTGGCCCCCTGCACCTGACTGTTTGCCTAAGCAGGTGCTTTAGGCCCCTGAGCCATCTTGCCAGTCCTTAGTGTTTTGTTTTAATATTTAGATCTTTGATCCATTTTAACTTTAGGTGGCTGCATAATGATAGACATGGGTCTCGTTTTCATCTTCAGGATGTCAAGAACAAGTTTTGCAATGTCATTCATTGTCTTTCTTCCAGTGAAATTCTTTGACTCTTTTGTCAAAGATAACATGGCTGAGTGTGTTTGCAATTGTGGCTGCATCTTCTATTTTGTTTCACTGATCGTTAGGTCTGTGTTTTTCTCTCTACCACGATGATTTTATCAGAATTTTTTTTATAGTGTAATTTCAGTAGGTTGATTGCAATGCCCCTTGACTTGTCTTTGTTGTTCAGAATTATTTCTGTTATTGTAGATCTCTTCTGTTTTAAAATTAATATGAAGATTGTTTTATCTCATTCTGTGAGGTATACTAATAGTATTTTGTTGGGATTGCATTAAATCTATATAACAATTTTTGGGGTATCACCTTATTCACTATGCTAGTTCTTCCTACTAATGAGCCAGGGTTATCTTTTCTCTTTTAGGGATCATTTCTGATATTCTCTTTAATCTCTTTGTCAAAGTACTTTAAGTTTAAATATATAGGTCTTTTTTCTTTTTTTTGTTAGACTGACTACTTTGTATTTCATTTTTTGGAATCTATTTGCAGTCAGTGAAGTAGAAAATCTGATTAAAAGCTCACCAACAAAGAAAATCTCAAATTGTGATGGATTTACAGCTGAAATATATGACAAATTTAAGGAAGATTTAATTTCAATACTCTTTAAATAGTTTAATAAAATTTAAAGTGAAGTAGTGCTACTTAACTCATTCATGGAGGCAAATACTATCGTGTTATCAAAACCAACCAATAGAGAGAACTATAGAACCATATCTCTAATGCATATAGTTGCAAAATCCTCAACAAGATAGTAGGAAAGACAATACACCAGGTTATTGAGAAGATTTTCCATCATGATCATGTGGAATTGCAGGAATGAAGAGTTAGTTTAACATATGAAAATCTGTTGTAGATCAACATACATAAGATCCTTAATTTAATCTTTAGTATAACAAATAGAGACCAAAATTTGGTAGATATTTGTAGGTATATTTTGAAATTTATTAATTATTTATTTTTTATTTATTTTTTTAATGAATACAAAATAGCAACGAAGCTGGGCGTGGTGGCTCACACCTGTAATCCCAGCACTCAGGAGGCTGAGGCAGGAGGATTGATGAGAGTTTGAGACCAGCCTGGGCTACAAAAGTGAGCTCAAGGACAGCCTAAACTGCATAATGAGACCCTGTCTCAAAAAGACAAAAAAAAAAAAAAAATAGCAACAGAAAAAACAGCATTAGTAAGAATACAAAATTTAACTAAATAAAGTAGTAAGAATTCAACAATAGTTGTTGTGAAGATGACATGATGTCATCTTCAAATTAGTTGTTTAGATCTTTGTGGGCATTTTGAAGATGAATATATGGTTACATCAAGTGAATGTGCAAAAAATCCTAGCCTAACTTATTCATCAGTAAAATGGAAATAAAAACTCAAGGTATGTCACAACTCATTTATTAAGATGACCAAACTTGTAAAAACTAACCATACTGTGGGCATCAGTAAGGAATTTTTCCAA
>PVJA010003184.1:34832-98146 GCA_004027025.1 Myocastor coypus
TCACCTTACTCACTGTACGTAATGCAGAGTTTTTACAACAACTTCTTGTTATATATGCTGTTCTTTCCTGTACACAATTTATACCTACTAACAAAATTGCAAACAATGAGGGCAACTAATTAATGAAAATATATTGTGTGTTTATTTTCACTTGCATGGCAGTCTTAATGTTCTCAGTCAATTCAAAAATTTCTCTATCATAGTCAGTTCCACGTGGAGGAAGAGCTGGAAGTTGCATTGTGTCATTTCCAGTGAAGAAAGTGGACGAGCAGACAGCATAATATTTGTATGGGCCTGCTTCTCTGTTGGATGTCACTTTACAATTGACTACCTATATATATGATTTTATGGAGAGATGCAGAAAAGACAAATTCCTGAACTATTTCCGAAAGGAGTAAAATGTTGACATGAATGTATCACCGCAAAAGGGAATACTTTGAAGGGGATTAATGGCCACCTGTATTTTGACTATGGTAATTGTTTTATAGTTCAATCATTTATAGTATAATTGGTAGTACATTGTATGCCTTTTGTTTTTTTTCCTTTATTCCAAGGCATGAGATCAATGAAGACTAAACTTTTTGCATTTCAGAAACATTTTTTTTTAATTTTATTTTTTCTTGTTTCAGAACTTTTATTTGTTTATTTATTTATTTATTTATTTATTTATTTATTTATTTATTTTTTTGTCTTTTTGAGACAGGGTCTTGCTATGCAGTTGAGGCTGGCCTTGAGCTCACTTTTGTAGCCCAGGCTGGTCTCGAACTCGCACCAATCCTCCTGCCTCAGCCTCCCGAGTGCTGGGATTACAGGCGTGAGCCACCACGCCCGGCTTGTTTATTTATTTTTATGGCCAGCTCACCCTGCCCTGAGGGCAGGGCTGGCGCAGCATGTGGTGCTGGGGATCGAATCGCGGTCCCTGCAGCCACCTAAGCTTTCCTAAGCAGGCGCTTTAGACCACTGGAGCCATCCTGCCGGGCCTCAAAAGCATTTTAGTACAGAGATCAGTATGTATCAGTATCCAGACATCAAATATAAATGTCATAATGTGTACATTGAGTTGTTTTATTCTAGATGAATATTTACTCACAAGGCTTCGGATGTACAATGAAAAGGAAATTTGAGCACTTTGTTACCAGGTTCAAGTTGTTACCTTATTTTATTTTTTTATTATTTTTTTTTATTTGGCCAGCTCAGCCTACCCTGAGGGCAGGGCTGGCGCAGCATGTGGTGTGGGGGATGGAGCCGCAGTCCCTGCAGCAGCCCAAGCTTTCCTAAGCAGGAGCTTTAGATCACTGAGCCATCCTGCCTGGCCCTCAAGTTGTTACCTTAATTGTTCTTGTTTTGACCTGGGGAAATCAATAAAGTGCTGGCGTAGGCTCTCATGCTTTTTGTGATCTCCTCTGTACTGATTTCTGTGTCACCATCTGGTTATCTTTCACTTCCTTCTTTTTTAGGCTAGGCATGTTTACAATTTTTGAGTCTTTCTAAGTGTCGAGTCTCTCCTGATATCTTCATTATTCAGTGGTACAGGTGGTGGGTCAACAGGTGTCACCCATTTGCAAAATAAGACTCTGATACTTCACTCCAGAGATACTAAAATAAAACTGAGTCTTAATAAGATCTCTAGGTCAATATTAGACTTTTGTGTTTTAGAAGCACAGAAAGAGGTCACCTATATTTGTTTTCCATTGAAAAACTTGCCTTTTTATTCTTTAGCTATTTCTTCTCAGATTTGACTAGTGGTACTGCTCAACAATTTTCACTTTAAAGTGGAGAAGCTAGGTTTTTATCTAGGCTTGAGATAGAGTTTTCACTGTGTTACATTACTATACTCAGCATCAGTTTCTGCAGGAAACTTGTATATTGGTTTCTTAACATCATGTTTTGATTTGCTCTGAAAGAATGACACAAAGCCCTCAAAAAAACACAGTTTAGATATAAACTGGTTTCTATAATAAATCCCAAATAATTTTGAGTGAAAGTGTGATCTTAGGTGGTAAAATGAAAACATCTATGATGACTTAGTGCTTATGGTCTCAGAAGTCTGTAATGCCTGGGGAAAACCTGGCCTTCTTGTTGATGTCCACATTCACAGTGCCCAGTAGAATAGTGTCACTTTGTCCTTCTGGGGATGTTCTGCTCTTAGGGGATTTCCATGTCTATACTCCTTCCACTTCTGAAAAATACAGAGTTTTACAACTGGGTGACACTATGTTCACTGAAGGCCGTGTTTTATATAAACAACAACCTGAGCACAGAGTTTGTTATTGTCAATGCTGAATTATTATATTTTTCAGTTTTATAGAAAAATACTCTTCATGTATCTTCACCTCCTTTATTAAGGTATGGGTAAGCCAAAATAATTTCATAAAAAAGTATTTTTTTACAAAAGTTTAAAAATGTTTATTTTTTAATAACTTAGATCATACATACAAGATACAAAAAGAACAAGATGAAAAATGGAATATAGTACATTGTGCTCATATTTTATTTGTGTGGAAATCTTGAGGTTAAATAATGCTGTGAAATTAATTTATTCCTTTTAATGAAATCATATCATGATGGTGATCATAAACTTTAAATTCTGTAAACCTAGGTTTACATATTTGTCACATAATGATTTTCACAAAAGAAGTATTCCTGATCCTAACAAAAAGGTCTGTTGTATTTTATCAGCCAAAATTCTGATTAAGTAGCTTTAGGGTCTCATTTCAATATTATTTTTTTTTTTTTTTTTTTTCAGGACCGGGTTCAAACTCACAACCTTGCACTTGCCCAGCAACCACTTGTGCCTTGGAGCTATCTCCCCAGCCCCTCATTTCAATATTAGCACTTTCCTTTCATCCATTTCTGGTGCTGTTTTATTTCTCTATGAATGCTTAAAATATACTTAAAATGCTCTTCCACTGCTCTTTCCAGAATTTATGTGTTAATCAGTGCTTGAACACAAATTTGAGTGTGATAATGTTCACGTATATTATAATTTAGTTTTCCATTGAAATTTTTCCACTCCTAATAAATCTATGTAGAATTTTGGTGCTCTTTACATGGACAGATAAGGCTCCTGTTTTTGCATGCTATTCTTTTTCTTTCTTTTTTTTCCATTTATCTTCACTTGACAAAGCAGGCTTTGTATTTGAATTTCAGCTTTTGAAGGGAAAATAATGATGTGCTCAGTAGAAACTGAATATCACTGGATCTATTACCTAGACTGGACCATCAGGAACCTGTTATTCAGTCAGAAGCCCTTGTGAGGAGATGAACTTTACTACATTACTGAAGAGAAAAATAATGTCATGCCTGATTTTTTGTATGCATATTTACCTACATTGAAGCATTATTTTCTTTCACATACCCCATATTCATTTTTTCCTTCTCTCCTATTTCTCTACTTATTCTTGTCCATTTTCTTCTAAAACTTTTCTTAAAATGTACACCAGCAACACTGGATTGCATTTGATTACACACAATGAAAAATACTAATCATTCTTTATGACTTTGAGTGCTTTCTTTCATTCTCTTTATTCTTATGCTCCTTGTTTCCAATACACTTTCAGGTCTTCCCATCTTAATTTTATTGTGTAATACAAATTGTTTTTAGTAAAGTCAATAAAATTTCATTTCTCAATCAAAAACTTCATTAAATCCACGTCCTATTAGAACTTTAGCTCAGTATTGTGTATTACCTTTTACTTTGCATGCTAGTGAGGTATTTTTTTTCTTCATGTACAAAATGCTCTCCTTTTTCCTCTTTACTTTGCTGATCATGCTGCACATGCTTTTATATGTATTTAATAATGTATTTTATTTTCGAAAGCAGCCAGTGGAGTAAATTTTATTTATTATTACTTTTAATAAGAAATAATAAACAGTTTCAAAACACATTGGTAGGACAGCCACAATAATTAATGAAATGCATATTGTCTTCAGAGTACAAGATGCAAACATGACTTTTCCAAACACTATTGGTACAAATATTTCTTCTCAATGAACTAAGAGAAAGTAATTGTATGTATAGTCCAATATTCCATAATAGTAGTGGGGAACTGGCCATGTTGGAAGTTGTTGACTTGAGTCTTTACTGCTCAGCATACTAATCTGGCTTTGCTTTTTATGCTTTGTGTTTAAACTTTTCTGCTTGATAGTTAAGGCCAAGTTAGAGCATGACCTATACAACAAAACATGTAACCTTTGCATCTGACAAGGTCAGTCAAATCCCCTCAGGATTAAACTTGAAACAATGTACAGTATTTTGTAGAACTTTTGTCATTGTTAGCTGTCTGGATGAGTCACAGTCATTGCCTGACCAGTTTGCTCTCTGTAAGAGCCTGAGAGAATGTTTTCCGTCTAGATGACTTGCCCTTGGCACACCATACGTTGTCAATCCCCTTCGACTTGATTTTTTTTCTTTTGTTCAGCCCCATGCTTTGGGTGCCAATAATAATTCAGTCTCTTAAATAAAAATTTATTCAAGTTAAAATGTAGTAGAAAGATTACAGTTATCAGCTTCAGAAAAGACAAGGCATCCTGGGCTGGGGAGATACCTCCATGGCACAACTATCTACCGGGCAAGTGCAAGGTTGTGAGTTCAAACCCCAGTGGTGAAAAAAAAAAAAAAAAAAAAAAAAGCATTCAATGAGCAGCCAAAAAACGACCCAACATTATCTTAATAAAGATCCTTATTGCTGATTTTTACCTTAGATATAGAAACTCATGCTACAGATGCCAATACTGTGGAGACTAGTTGCATTTCTTGAGTCTTTCTTGCGCACATATTCTCTTTTGTCTCTATACATTTTTCCATATTAGAAGTTGTGTATATGTTTATTTAATTGCGAAAATTTAGATGAAGTGCCCTCATTTTAGGTAGGAGAGCCATGAGAAAGCAAGTTCTTCCTTTTTTTTCTCTAGTTAGTGATGGCCTGTGTCTACCAAAAAGATTCATGTCTTAGAAAGGCTTTCAGACGTGGCCCTTTAATAAAACATCTGTTTATAATACAGTATCCAATCTTCTAAGAAAAACTTCCTCAATATTTTGTTCTAATGTCTTTTGTCTGCATATATTCTTTGATATATACATTAACCGTAATAAAACTTCCACCACTCTAATGATACCCATTTCAAAGAGAATGCAAAATAAAAAAAGAATACGATTAGAAATGATATAGAAATTCACTAAACAAAATAATAGGAATTTGACAGTGGTTATTGTGTTGCATAATGTTGCTTTCAAATTAGTTGCTTAGATAAGTGTGGAAAATTGGTTAAACAAGTTATAAGAAATTAAAAATGAGAAGAAAATTATTAAGCTGTAACTTTCTCTGTTAGTAGAACAGCAGAAATCAGTAGTGCAAATATCTAACCTATCTTATATACATACATAAAGACATAATTTTCCCTTTCTTTCTTTTGTCCTTCCCCAATTGTCCCTTCCTTTGAACAGATTATTCCCTTACACAGTATCTATTGTGCCATTCAGATTTTATTTACCCTTCTAGCTTCATATACTAGTGAGACAATGATATTTGTACATGCACATGTTATTTCTTCTGTTAGCATGTAGTAGATCCATGTTTAACTAAAAGCTCTTACCACAAATTCCATAAAACTGAAGTTCACAATTTTGATCTTGCTGGAGACTTACTCATTTGCTAAGAGATATTTCTCTTTTCACTATCCAAATTTTAGTATTTATTATGTAAACAAATCCTAGTTATTGTCAATAATCTTATTAAAAATACCATATCAGATGTAGACAAGACCCTAAAGTTATGTTTACCTCATTAGAGGGTCATCTTTAAACTGTAATTCTTGGCTAATCATTGAATTTTTGACTATATTTCTCAAGTAATAACATATAGTATACTTCATACAATAAGCTACCCTAGACCATAATGTGTTTTGATAATGACAATGGCAATTGCTTCCAGATTATTATCCTTCACTCCCTACAGGCATTTGGATATGAATAAATATTTAAACCAGAGAAAATTTATCATATCATTTCATATCTTAAAATATATTGGCATAAGTGTGCTACTTGACAAAATTTAAATAATTTCTTCATAACATTCAATTTATGTTCTATTCATAGCTTTATTCTTGATTCTGAAGATATGTAGAACAGCTTTTCTTACTACATGCAATAGTTCTCAATAAATTTATTAAAATCTTAGCATCTCTTACTGTATGTCTTATACTTGACCATATTTTTAAATATTTTGAATTAAAGTTAATATTTACTTCCTATTTTATCCCAACTAATATCTTCTATCAGAGTGGCATATATTCTGGAAATAGGTATTATCATTATATAAAAGTGATTTTATTGAAATTTAAACAATAATATTGAAGTTATAAATCCTTAAGAATCTCAACTTTTTAAAAACTACATTTCATTTCAGGGCATATCCAGTGAGGAGACATAGAAATGAAAAATGCAACATTACGGACAGAGTTTACCCTCACAGGACTCCCATATCAACCAGAATGGCAGATCCCTCTGTTCCTGGTGTTCCTGGCAATGTACCTCATCACCATTGTGGGGAATCTTGGTCTCATCACTCTCATCAGGATGGACCCTCACCTTCACATACCCATGTATTATTTGCTTGGGAATTTAGCCTTTGTAGATGCTTGGCTGTCATCCACTGTGACACCAAAGATGCTGGCTAACTTAATAGAGAAACAAAAGGTGATATCTTTCAATGAATGCATGATACAGTTTTTCTCCTTTGTATTCAGTGTAACCACAGAATGTTTCCTCTTGGCAGCAATGGCTTATGATCGCTATGTAGCCATATGCAAACCTTTACTTTACCCAGTGATTATGACCACTGGATGTTGCATCCAGCTATTAGTGTTATCATTTATAGGTGGCCTTCTTCATGCCATAATTCATGAAAGTTTTCTGTTCAGATTAACCTTCTGTAATTCCCACATCATACATCACTTTTATTGTGATTTCATACCATTGACAAAGATTTCCTGTATTGATCCTGCTCTTAATTATCTAATGGTTTTCATTTTCTCAGGTTCAATACAAGTATTCAGCATAGTGACTATCCTTTTTTCTTATACATTTGTTCTCCTTACAATTTTAAAAAAGAAGTCTGAGAAGGGTGCAAGCAAAGCCTTCTCCACCTGTGGAGCCCATCTCCTATCTGTGTCTGTATACTATGTCCCTTTACTCTTCATGTATGTGCGTCCAGTGTCTCCACAAGCAGATGATCAGGATATGATCTTCTCTCTGTTTTACACTGTCATAATCCCTGTTTTAAATCCATTAATATATAGCCTGAGAAATAAGCAAGTCATAGATTCACTGAGAAAGATGTTAAGTAATAAATCTTAGGCCTCATATTAATATCTACTCTCATAATTAAAGCTTAGTTTGAAACAGATCACATTTAAAGGGAACCTCACCAGAATATCAGCTGATTTCTCTTCACAAACCATCAAGTCAAGGAGAGAATGGAGCAACTTCAACTCTTTCAAGAAAACAAATTGCAACTCAAACTGCTATACTACATAATGAAGAAATTTGAGTATTTTTAGTAGTGTCAAAAATAATTACAATTATGACCATGTAATGCTGATGAATTCAGTGTGCTGTACTCTATTAGCTTCTTAAAGTATTTGCATCACTTATTCACAAATAATTTTTGTATGTAGTTCTTGCCACAGGAGAAAATTTTAAGGTGAAAATAAATGAAATAATTTTAGTGATTCTGTCCTTTCATTATAAATATTCTGAGCACTAGACAGAAGTTTTTCTTTTCAAATGAAATTGAATACAATAAGTGTATAAAGATTCTAATTGAATGTAGTGTTGGAGTCGTACCTGTTTTATGTCATTGTGGTGAAAGTGTGAAAGTTTCTTCTTTGAAAAGAAACTACAGGAATACTGCTAGCCCTCAAAAGTATCTTTCACTGTTTTTTTTTTTTTTTTTTTTTTTTTTTTTTTTTTTTTTTTTTTTTTTTTTTTTTTTTTTTTTTTTTTTTTTTTTTTTTTTTTTTTTTTTTTTTTTTTTTTTTTTTTTTTTTTTTTGGTGTGTGTGTGTGTGCTGGTTTATTGTTTAGGAATGGAGGGTTTCACTTCTTGGGGCAATTTAATCCACATATCACACAGAAATAGGTACAAAGCCTTCAAAATATACTTAAACATGAGAGGGGATTTAAACAGTGAAATTGGAGGAAACACTATGAAGATATATTTCAGTGCTTTTTAATAATTAGGAGAGTTGTGTTATATCTCTGCCTCTGATGCCATTTTAATGTTTTACAGAGGCATTAGTTTGTTTCTAAACAATGACTCAGTGTAAAAAGCCTTCATAATTCAGAAAATAATAGATTAAATAATTAAGTATGGGTGGACAGAGTTAGAGAAGTGGCAGAATGGAAGGAAATGTTTTTATTTTTAAAATGTAGAAGGTCATTACCATTTAAAATGTTTTGATTAATCACATAGGGGACTTTAAATAGATATTACTAATGTTCAAGTGGTAGTAAAATTGTGTGATATAGAGTACCCAATAGTTGATTAGGAAAGAAAAATCCTTAGTTTTTAGATTTCTGTGCTCTGTATGTTCTTTAAATGCAGTGCGTGATCAATCAGCAGTTATATATTTGCTGTTGATTTCTCAAATAAAGTATTCCATACATTTTCCTAGTGATAACACTGAGTCCCTCATCTTACAAACTACTAATTTTTGTCTGCTCAAAATTCCAATTACTTTGTTCTTTCACCCTACTGACACTCTGCCCTTCCATGCTTCGTTGTCAATTGATTCTTCATTTGTACTCCGTAGAATAAACCATATCCTTTTCAAATAACTTCTAGTAGACTGTTCTTGCTATAAAGCTATATGTACTGGTATTTATTTATTTATTTATTTATTTATTTATTTATTTATTTTTGCTACTGGGGATTGAACTCAGGACCCTGCACTTTCCAGGTAGCTTTTTTTTCTACTGAGGTATCTACCCAGCTCCTACTGTTAATGTTGATTTGAGATCAACTGGTTTTATATTGGCTTAGATCAGAGTAGTTTATTTGTACAATTTATGTCCAAATTGATACTCATGTAGATATACATACATGCATACATACACACACACACACATATATATGTATATATATATATATATGTCTATAGAGAGACTGCTTTTGCTAGTGATGGAATTATTTTCGTTATTAACAATAAAATCTTAGCTACATATAAACATAAATATAATTGTAAATCTCAACATATAATTTGGGGAAAAAGAGTAAGTTAAATAAAAGTTTAAGTGATCCTGAGTTGGAGTTTACAAAGTGGAGTCTCTTTGCCACCGTCATGATAAGGAATAGCATTGCACTATTCAGTTGGGGCTGGAAAGAAAACTTTGTGAATTTACTTGCTCCTCAGACTAAGTGTAATGTGTGATCAGTTTTCAGGTGTTATTTGCCATTTGTAATTCACACTTGATGTTAGCAAAAAGGCCAACGAGTGATAGGATTTATCATTCAAAAGTGGAAGTACATATCAGCTGAGCTATACAGACACAAAGTTAGCTCTTACTGTGTAAAATAGAATCTCCTTAGTTACCAAAGTTTGTCAACTGCTAAATATCACTATCCACTATTGGCGTTACTAACTGTAGATCTGTAAATACAAAAGTATAACTTCTTTAACCATATAATCTCTTTTTGGGTAAGAATTACGCTAAAGGTATATTGCACCAAGCTGTGTACCAAAGGTCAGAGGACAATGATAATGAAAAGGAGCAAAATGTAATCTCAGGACTCGAGTCCACCCCCAAAAATGCAGGAGACACTAACGTAGAAGAAAATTGGAATCACACAGCTGAAAACTCTGAATTAATAGCATCTGAAGCAAAGAAACAACTGTTGAAAGATATAGAGAAAATCGGATCAGAAATAATCTCTGAAGCAAAAAAACAGACCTCTGAATTAACAACATCGGAAGTAAAGAAACATTTGCAGATTCGTACAGAGTAAATCAGAACAGAGATAATGTCTGAAGCAAAAAATGAATTCTCTCAATTAATAGGATCTGAAGTAAAGAAACAACTGCAAATAGATATAAAGGAAAACAAAATAGAAATAATCTCTGAAGTAAAAAAAAAAAAAAGAACTCCCTGAATTAATAACATCTGAAGTAAAACACAACTCCAGAATGGTAGAGAGGAAATCAAATCAGAATTAATTTCTGAAATAAAAAAAGAAAGGATAGCCATAATAAAAGTATTGGTGACTGTTTCTAAAGAAGACACTGATAAAAGTGAGAGGAGATTAGAAAAAAATTTGGACTCATTGAATGGGCAATACAGGAAAGAAATAGGCAAACAATTAAACAAAGGGATTAAATGGATAACCAACAGAAAGTAAATAACACGAGACACATAAATCAGTACATTTCAATTATAACTATCAATGTAAATAGACTTAATTCATGAATTAAAATAGACAGGCACAGTTGATTAGGAAGGAAAGCCCAACAATATGCTGTATACAAGAAACACACCTAACTCAGAAAGAAATTCATATGATGAAAGTCAAAAATGCAAAACAGTAGCACATGCCCTAGCACCACAGAAAAAAGCAGAGGTAGCAATTCTCTTTGTGGACAGTCTCAACTTCAAAGGAAGAATTATCAAATGAGATAAAGAAGACCACTACATACTGGCTAGAGGAAAAATTCAAGAGGAAGAGATAACACACATAAATATGTATGGACCCAACATGGGAGCACTAAGCTGCATAAGACAAATCTTAGTGGACATGGAAACTCTAATATAAGAATCATAATAGGAGACATTAACACGCCCTTATCTCAAAAAGATATGTCAAGCAGAGAAAAAGTTAACAAAGAAATAGTGAAACTGAATCAGTACTTGGAACAAATGGATTTAGTGGACATATACAGAATGTTGCCAACATTTGAGAAAACACATTTTATTCAGCTGCCCATGGGACATTTTTCTAAAATAGATCACATGCTAGTCCACAGGTCATGCTTAAGTATACGCAAGGAAACAAATTATTCCATGCAAATTATGTGACCATAGTACAATGGAATTATAAATAAACGACAGAAGAAACCACAAGTACCAATAAACACATGGAAATAAAACAGCACCCTCCTCAGCAAACAAAGGGGTTACAGATGAAATTAAATAAGAAATCAAACAATATCTCCAATATAATGAAAATACAAACACAACTTATCATAAATTATGAGATGCAACGAAAGTAGTTCTTAGAGGGAAATTTATAGCTCTGAACTCACACATTAAGACCAAGATAAAGCAAGACGTATATTACAAAAATTTTTAAGATTTTATATCTGACAAGGTTAGTCAGGTCCCCTCAGGATTTACCCTGAAACCATGTATTGTGGTTTGCAGGCCTTTTGCCAGTGTCAGCTATCTGGACAAATCATGGCCCTTGCTTGACCAATTCGCTCTTTGTGAAATCCTGAGAAAATGTTTTCTCCCTAGGTGTCTCTCCTTAGGCACACTGCACATCATCAGTCACTTTCCACTGTGGCCCCAAAATTTCCTCGAACAGCAAATTTGGACTCCACTTAAGTTATAGGCCATTACAGTACAGTTTCTTTTATGTCCTGTGTTCTCATTGATCTTGAAGGGCTAGAACCAACATATTGGCTATTACTTTAAAAATTTTTTTATTTTATTTTGAAGAGTAGAAATAAAGGCAAAAACAAATAGCAGAAACAAAGATAGAAAAAGGAAAGCATACAGCAATACAGACATTACAGATCTTCAAAACAAGAATAACTAAATAACAGTGGATTTTATATTATGTTTTTATCATAAAATCTGTTTCTCAGATTAACAGATATAGTTATGTAAGATTTGAAGCTGTCACATTGTTATTTCTTATTAAATATAATAAAAAGTAATAATACTTTTCAGCGGTTGCTGAAAATATGAAATTACTTAAAACATTAAAAATAAGAACAAAAGGTTTTTGAAAATAAGCTGTAATATTCAATTACTTGTCCCTATTGGCTGTTCTTGTATCCCTTCTTTTTCTCTAGTTATCTGGTCTGCCAACTTAAGTCGTTATCCCTCAGAAAAGAAGCTTATTGATACTGTTCCCTATAATATAGGCACTTGAACTTAATATCACTATCTTTCTTAATATGAAACAACTTAGACATAACATGAAGAAAGTATTTTCTAATTGATAACATTCTAAACTTTAAGTCCTTATAAAATGTGAAAAAAAGAAAACAATTACACATTGTTAAAGACATTTAGGAACTTAACCATTTACAGAATTGTAGTGCTACACTTCTATGGCTTTATTCCTTGTCTCCTTTCTTTCTTTCTTTCTTTCTTTCTTTCTTTCTTTCTTTCTTTCTTTCTTTCTTTCTTTCTTTCTTTCTTTCTTTCCTTCCTTCCTTCCTTCCTTCCTTCCTTCTTTCTTTCTTTCTTTCTTTCTTTCTTTCTTTCTTTCTTTCTTTCTTTCTTTCTTTTCCTTTTTATTATTAAATAAACATTTGCTTGAGAGAGGTTAGCAATAATTGATATGGCATTAGAAGTAGTGCCTAATTAGAAGACCAGAGCAATAGATATTCCAAGTATGGTTTTAGCATTACACATTGCTATCCTCAGTGTATTTGCTTAGTTCACAGACATCAGTACATATAGCTAGACAGGGTGCCAATTCTACTATTTAACTGCTAGTCTCAAAAATATGTTCGAAATTTTTAGGACCATTGTCTTAACCATCTTTTGTATATAAATGCATTGTTTTGTCCCTACTATGTTTCCTAATTTTTCTCCAGGCTCGCACTTCATTGTTTGGTACTTAAATGCTCACTTTCATTTAACTATACTATATCTTTCCATTTTTATTTCTTCTTCTGAGTTGTTATATTAGGGACACTATATGACATTTACACATGTAGGTCTGGTTTATTTTACTTATGAGTATATATTCTAGATACATCCACTTATATATGAAGGCTTGGAGTTCATCATTCTTTATGGCTGTGTAATGCTCCATTATGTAAAAATACCACATATTTTCATCCATTTGTCAGACAGTGGTCATTTTTTTCCCAATATTTGACTAGCACAAGTTGTGCTGCTATAAACATAGGTGCACAGATATCACTATGATATGGTATTTTCTGTTCTGAGAAAATTCTCAGTAGGAGGCTAACTTGATAGAATGGGATTTCCAGAGCTAGCTTTATAAGGAGTCTCTACACTGATTTTCATAATGGTTGCACCAGTCTATACTCCCACAGCCTTTCCAACATTTGTTGTCAGTTGATTTTTTTATGATAGCCATTCTTTCTGGAGTTAGATCGTAACTCAATGTTGTTTTGATTTGCATTTTATGAGTGGCTAGTGATGTGGAGGATTTTTAAATATATGTATTATCTTCTAGTATTTCTTCCTCTGAGAATTGTGTGCTCATCTCAGATGCCCATTTCTGGATTGCACCTTTAAATTTTGCAAACTTTGTTTGTTTTAGACATTTATAATTTTTAGGTAGAAGACTTTTGTATGAGTACTTGTTAACATTTTTATAAAATTTGTGGATTTTCTTTTCACTTTGTTGGCAATTTATTCTGATGTGCAAAGTTTCTCAGTAAGATGTGGTCCAAGTTGTTAATTCTTTCAAGTATTATTCATGCAGTTTAATTTTTGTCTATGAACTGCTTGCCTACCCTGATGTCTTCAAGACTTCCTCCTACTTTCTCTTCCAGGAGATATAGTGTTTCTGTTTTAATACTAGCTCTTTAATCCATTTTGATTTTAGTTTTAGTGCATAGTGAAAAACTTGTGTCAAGTTTTATTTCTTGACATGCAGACATCCAATTTTTCACGCACCATTTCTTGAAGAGGTTCTCTCTTTTTCAGTAAACACATTTGGCCCCTTTGTCAAAGATAAGGAGGATGTGCATGTTTCTAGTGTGTTCTGAATCTTCTAGTCTATTCCACTGATTCTCAGTTCTATTTTTGGCCAATACCGTGTGGATTTTATCACAGTAGCTTTGTAATATAAAGTCAGGAATTGTAATGCCTTCTGCCTTGTTGTTGCCCAGGATTGCCTTTTCTATTCAAGTTCTTTTCTGGTTCCAAATAAATTTTAGGAGTGATTGCTCTAGATCTGTGCAGTATGCTGGTAATATTTTGATTGGGATCTTATTAAATATGTATAACAATTTTGGGAACATGATCATCTCCATAAAGTTGATTCCTTCTATCCAGGAGCAGAGAATATTTTCCCTGATCTGAAATCCTCTATGCTCTCTTTTTTTCAGAGTACTATAGTTTTCATTAAATAGATCTTTTACTTCTTCCATTAGATCAATTCCTAGGTATTTCATTTTCGGAGGTACTATTGTAAAAGGTATTGTCTCTCTAATGTCCCTCTCAGTGTGTTTGTTACCTCTGTAGAGGAATGCTATTGACTTCTTGGTATTGACTTTGTATCCTGCTATGATACTGAATTTGCAGATTAATTCAAGGATCTCCCTGGTAGAGTGCTTTGCATCTTCCAAGTAGAGTATCATGTTGTCTGCAAATAATGATTAACTTCATTTTCTATTCTTATTCCTTTCATTTCTCTGTCTTGTCTAATGGCTCTAGCAAAAAGTGAGTCAAGAACTATGTTGAATAGGAGTTGTGGTAGAGGCCACCCTTGTCTTGTGCGAGAACTAAGAGTAAAATATTGTAGAGTTTTTCCTATTTAGAATTATGCTGGCTGTTGGATTGTCATAGACAGCTTTTCTCAGATTGATGTAGAGGCCATCTATTACAGTTTGCTGTAGGACCTTGAACATAAATGAGAGTTGGACTTTGTCAAAAGTCATTTCTGCATCAATAGAGATGATCACGTGGCTTTTGGATTTGGCTCTATTGATATATTGTATCACATTTATAGATTTGCACATGTTGAACCATCCTTGCATCCTTGGAATGAATCCTACCTTGTCATGGTGCATAAGTTTCTTAATAATTTGCTATATTCTATTTGCTAAGATTTTATTGAGGACTTTTTCTTTTGCGTTCATGATAGACATTGACCTGTAGATTCGACCAGGCTATCCAGCCCTGCTTGTGAGGTAGACCACCCTGTGCCCACTAGAATTTCATTTGAACCAGCAACCAAGCCCGGTGTCTGATGTAGATCATGTTGGGCCTGCTGAAAACTCATGTGACACCACAACCAGGCCTGGTATGTGATGTAGAACAGCCTGGGCCCACTGGAAATTCATTCGACCCAGCAAACAGGCCCAGTGCACCCAGTGTGGAAAACTGCTGCACAACTCTATAGGGAGACTGGAGACAAGACTCACCCAGCTGATCCAGAAACAGAACATTTTCCCAGAGTAACACAGCAGGTTTACCTCCAAGGGCTGCAACAGGAAGAAGTGTAGTTCAGAAGCCAGATGCAAGCTACACCCACCTGGACGAGTCTGAACTTGCTAGATCCACATCTGGTGCTAAGGTAAGAACTCTACCAAACTCTGAACCAAAAGTCAGAAGGCAGAGCTATACAGAATGACAAAGAAGGGCAAAATGTGCTCTCCGGCCCCAAGCTCACCCACAACAAATACAGGAGATAATAGTATAGAAGAAATTGGAAATCACACACCTGAAATCTCTGAAATAATAGCATTGAAGTAAAGAAACAACTGTAGAAATGCGTAAAGGAAATCAGATCACAAATAATTTCTGAAGTAAAAAAGGAAATAGTAGCTATAGTAAAAGAAGTGCCAAGTGCTTCTAAAGACACTGATAAAAAAGAGGAGAATAGAAAAATGATGGAATCGTTGAATGAACAATATGGGAAAGTAATAGAATGTATGAAGCAGATTTAAAGTGTTATACAGGAACTTAATACCTCAATCACAAGCTGGCAAAATTGTTTCCATGAAAGTTAAAGTAGGCTTTCAGATTTTAAAGACACCATCGTAGCAAGTGAGGAGGTAAGAAAAGATCTCTTAATAACAACTAGGATGCCAGAAAAAAAATCCAACATTTGCAAGATGATGCAAAGTTGAACAGCGTGAGACTAATAGGCATCAATGAGAAAGGAGTCAATACAAATGATATAAAAAGTATATGGGCAGAGGTATAGCAGAAAACTTCCCAAATATGGGGAAACAATTTGACATTCATGGAACTGAAGTATATAGAATTCCAAATAACATCAACCCAAGTAAAACTACACCCAGACATATAATAATTAAGATCCCAGAATTTCAGCACAGGAATTGTATGCTAGAAGCCCACTAGGGAAAAGAAACATCACATTTAAAGGAAAAGCCATTAGAATAATGGCAGATTTCTCATTACAAACCATCAAGTCAAGAAGAGCATGCAGCAAAGTATGTGAAGTCTTGCTAGAAAACAAATTCCAGCCCAGACTGATATCCTGCGAAACTCTTTCAAGTGCAATGGAGAAGTGAAATACTTTCAGGACAAAGAATAACTGAAGAATTTCTTTATTTCAAAGCCAACCTTGCACAGTTTAGTAAAAGATATGCTAGAGCAGGATCAAAATGACCACAACTTCATGAAGGAGAATGGAGAGAACACAACAAATAAGGCAAACAGTTAAACATGGGAGAAAAAGAGGTTACAAAAGCAGTCTTTCAACTATACTTTTGTATACAGCAGCAGAGTATGTCCTTCAGGATATTTTACAAATGAACTTCTGAACCCTATAGGTCATTATTCCATCTGGTTCTACAGGGTGTATATCAAAGAAATAGCAATAGTTCAGTTTCACAAGTAACAGCTGGCCACCAATAAGCGTGATGGACACTGTGTGTCTACAAAATACTAGAACTTTGTGCGATATCATATCCTCAAACTGTTACATGTTCTGGTCATATATTTGTCATTCTAGTATTTCTGCTTTATTTGTGGTAATTATTACCATGGAAACTTTTTCTTAGCTGATATCTTTGTATATATTAGCCTATTCAAATACTGTGTGAGTACTCTGAATTGATTTCAGATTTGTAATAATTCATAATGATACACAACATTCTGGCCCTTAAGTTGCACTCATAATTTGATTTGAATTTTGGAATATTGTTTCAAATTATTCAACTTAATTTTAATTAACTAGTATTTAATTAATTTTCTGAATATTGTTTAATTATACTTTCTGTTTTATGATTCATATTGTATCTCCGACTTACAATTTACTTACAAGATATGGTATGATATTTTGTCCCAGTATTAGAAACCTTGAAAAGAAAAAAAATATGTATATATACACACACAAGAGACTTAGCATAGATATATAGCTACTTTGTCTTAGTTCATTGAGAATAAAAGTTTATATTAATATTGTTTAGACAAGAAATCAGATCTGCTCATTGTCCTCTGAATAACTACTAGGAAGACAACAATATGGATAGTATTAATCATTGTAACCGTCCCACAAACTTGTTTTGAAACAGTTTCATTTCTTTTTTATCTTTTTATCTTTTTTTCTTATTGAAATGAATAAAAAATAAAGCGTAGAATAAATAAAATATTCAAAAATAAAATGAAATAAGACAACAAAAAAGAAAGAGATTGACCAGTAGTTGTTGTTTTTAGTGTCGTATTTCTCTGGTTTGTATATCAGTAGCAAACTTTCCTCCAGGAATGATTTTGAGAGGATTATTTCCTTTTGAATTTCATTGAAGAATTTGAGAAGCATTGGGATTATATTTTCTGTAAATTTCTTGTAGAATTAAGCTGTGAATACATGAGGTCCTGGGCTTTTCTTTTTTGGTAGATATTTCATTACATTTTGTATTTCATTGGTTGTTTTGTGGTTATTAAGCATTCTTATATCTTCTTGAGTTAGTTGTGTTAATTTGTACCTTTGTAGAAATCTGTCCATTTCACCTGTGTCTTCAGTTCTGTGAGAGTAAAGATTCTCAAAGTAGCTATTAATGATCTTCGAATCTCCATGCAGTCCGTGCTAATTTTGACAGCTTCATTCGTTTTTCCCCCCCTTTTTTAAGTTTAGCTATAGGCTTATTAATTTTATTTAATTTTTGGAAGAACTAGCTTTTTGATTCATTAATTCTTTATATTGTTTTCTTCTTTTTGATTTTTAAAAAATTTTATTTATTTATTTTTTTCTTGTTTCAGAACCTTTGTTTGTTTATTCACTCATTTTTATGGCTGGCTCAGCCAGCCCCGAGAGCAGGGCTGGTGCAGCATGTGGTGCCGGGGATCGAACCGCGGTCTCTGAAGCCACCCAAGCTTTCCCAAGCAGGCGCTTTATACCACTCAACCATCCCACTGGGCCCTGTTTTCTTTTTTATTATTATTTTTATTACTTTCAATAAGAAATTACAATGTGAGAATTTCAAAACATGTTAGTAATAGATTCCTAATAATTGATACAATGCATATTGTTGTCCTCATTGTATTTATACAGAGCCCAGGGTATAGACATGATAAACTTTCCATGGTTATTAGTACAATAGATTTCTTCCATTTGATCTAAGAGAAGGTAGTTGTATACATAGTCAAATGTTCCATAATTTCAGTGAGTTACTGGCACAACTGGCAATATTGGAAGCTGTTGATTAGAGCCTTTTACAGCTCAGCATACTAAACTACCTTTTCGTTTTATGCATCAGGTTTAAACTTTTCTGCTGGGTGGTTAAGGGCAAGTTAAAGCAAGACCTGTATAAGAAAACATGTAGTTTTGTATCTCCTAAGGTCAGCCAAATCCCCTCAGGATTTCTTTGGAACCACATACAGTGCTTTGTGGAATGTTGCCAGTGTTAGCCGTCTGGATGAGTCGCAGCCATTGCTTGACCAGTTTGCTCTCTGTGAAAGCACAAGAGAATATTTTCTCTACAGGTGACTCTCCTAAGGCACACTATATGCCTTCAATCCCTTTCCTCTTGAACAGAAAATTTGGGAAATCACAGAGTTATAGGATATTACAGTGCAGGCTCTGTTCTTTCCAGAGTCCTCACTGACCTTGAAGGGCTAGGTCCAAAATATCAGCTATGCTTGTAGTCTTTCCTTTTCTTGATTTTGGGTTTGTAAACTTATATTCTTAATCCTCCAGAAGAAAAGCTTAGTTACACTATTACTCTAAAACATAAGTGTCTTTCTGAATATCAAACATTTTAGAATTAACTTGAAATTGATATTTTCCATCAGTCATTAAAATTCTAATAAATCCTATACAATGTGATAAAAGCAGTTACAAATTTGTACACAGATATTCAGAAATATAAGGATGTGCCAAATTTTAGCTTGTGCATCCTTTGGCATTTTTCCTATTCTCTTACTCTCATTTAATACACTTTTTTGTTTGCTTGTAAACCAACCATTTATTTGAGAAAGAGTAACACAGTAACTGAAATTACACTGGAGGTAGCATACATTTAAAAGGCCAGAATGATAGGCATTCCAAGCATAGTTTTACTGTTACACATTGCTATCATCAGCATCAGAAACCTTTTGAAGTTTCCTAGGACCCTTGTCTGATTCATCACGGGCATGTAAGTGCGTAGTTTTGCTCCTGCTATGTTTCCTCTATTTTCTGCTTTGAGTCACTTTGCTGTTTAACCCTTAAGTCTTTGAATCCCATTCAAATGTGTTATGTCTCTCTGCTTTTATTTCTTTTGAGTTCTTACAGGAGGGATACTGTACGATATTTACACGTGTAGGTCTGGTTTATTTCACTTATGAGTGTATGTTCAAGGTATATCCATTTATATATGAAGTCTTCTAGTTTTTCATTCTTCATAGCTGAGTAATATTCCATTGCATAAAAATACCACATCTTTCTCAATAATTCTTCATATGATGGACATTTTGGTTGTTTCCAAGATTTGGCTATTATAAATTTGGCTGCTATAAACATAGGTGCACAGTAATCACTATGATATGGAGTTTTCAGTTCTTCTGGGGGAAATTCCCAGTAGGGAGATAGCAGGATTGAATGGAATTTCCAGCTCTAGTTTGTTTTCTTTCTTTTCTCTCTCTCTCTTTCTTTCTTTCTTTTTTATACTATTATAATAAGAGATAACAATATGAGAGCTTCAAAACATGTTAGAAGCACACTTGCAATAACTGACACACTGCATATTGTTGTCCTGATAAAAGTTATACAGAGCACGGGGCATAGATGTGATAAATTTTTTAATCAATATTGGTTCAGAAAAAAGAAAAGAAAAAAGAAGAAAGTTTTCTTCTCTTTAAACTAGGAGGAAATAGTTATACACATAGTCCAAGTTTTCATAATTACAGTGGATTACCTACCGGTGACACAGGCAATGTTGAAGGCTGTTGATGTAAGCCTCTTGAAGCTCACCTTATTAATCTAGCTCTGCATTTTATGCCTCGTAATTAAGCTTTTCTGCTAGGTGATCAAGAGAAAGTTAAAGCAAGTCCTGTCTAACAAAACTTTCATCATTTGTATTTTCCAAGATCAAATTTCCTCAGAATTAACTTTGGAACCATATACAGTGCTTTGTAGAACCGTTGTCAGTGTCAGCCATCAGGATAAGTCACAGCCATTGCTTGACCAGTTTGCTCTCTGTGAAAGCCTGAGAAAATGTTTTCTCCCCAAGTGACTCTCCCTAGGCACACTACACTTCATTTATCCCTTTCCTCTAAGGTCCAATAATCTCCTTGACCAGAAAGTTTGGGAAACCACTGAGTTATAGGATGTTACAGCACAAGTTCTCTTATGTCCCGAGTCCTCACTGACCTTTGAAGGGCTAGAGCCAAAATGATGGCTATCCTTGTAGCCCTTCTTTTTCTCCAATTTTTGGTCTGTTTACTTACATTCTCAACCCTCCATCAAAGAAGCTTCATGATACTATTACTCTATAGTATAGGTAATTGAGCTCAACAACATTGACTTTCTGCAGATCTAACCTCTTAGACTTAGCTTGACATTGGTATTTTCCTTCAATCATTGACATTGAAATAAATATCTACAGAGTGTGAGAAAAGCAGTTACACATTTTTACAGACATTTAGAAATCTAAGCATATAGAAACTTGTAACATGTCAAGCTTATGACATTTTGCCTAGTCTCTTATTCTCAATTAATATCCTTCTTTGTTTTTTTGTTAACCAACCATTTACTTGGGAGAGAATATAGCAGTAACTGAGTTTAGATTAGAAGCAGCACACATCTAAAATTCCCGAATGACACGCATTCCAAGCCTAGTTTTAGTGTTGCTTCAAATAAGATTTCCATTCAACTGTGGTATAACTTTAAATTTTCATTTCTTCTTTAGATTTCTTATAGAAGGAAGACTACATGATATTTACAAATGTAGGTTTATTTCACTTATGAGTATATGTTCAATATACATCCATTTATATATGAAGTCTTCCAGTTTATCATTCTTTATAGCTGAGTAATATTCCATTGTATAAAAATTACATCTTTTTTAACCATTCTTCAAATGATGGACATTTTGGTTGTTTCCAAGATTTGGCTATTACAAATTGTGCTGCTATAAACATAGATGCACAAATATCGTTATGGTATGATGTTTCCAATTCTTCTAGGAAAATTCCCAGTAGGGGGATAGCTGGATTGAACGGAATTTCCATCTCTAGTTTCTTAAGGAGACTCCAAACTGCTTTCGTAATGGTTGCACCAGTCTGCATTCCCACCAGAAGTGGAGAAGTGTTCCTTTTTCCCCACAGCCTCTCCAGCATTGTTGTTGGTTGATTTCTTTATGATAGCCATTCTTTCTGGGGTGATTGATATCTAAGTGTTGTTTTAACTTGCATTTAACGAATGGTTAGCGATGTGAAGCATTTCTGCATTTATTTGTAAGTTTCTTGAATTTCTTTCTCCGAGAAATATGCATTCATTCCAGATGCTCATTTCTGAATTGGGTCTTTGAATTTTGGGTTCTGAATTATTTTTAGTTCTTGATAAATTTTAAAAAGAAGACCTTTGTCTGAATACTTATTAATTAAAATCTTTTCAAAATTTGTGGGTTGTCTTTCCACTCTGGTGGAAATTTCTTTTGAGGTGAAAGAAATTCTTAACCACAGGAGGTCTGAGTTTTTGATTCTTTCAAGTGTTAAACATACATTTTGATTTTTGTCCATGTACTCTTTGCCTGTGCCGATATCTTCAAGATCTTCTACCGCTTTCTCTTCCAAGAGGCTTAATGTATCTCTTGTAATATTTAGATCTTTAATCATTTCTGACTCTAGTTAATTACATGGTGATATACCTGGGTCAAGTTTCAGTTTTCTGCATGTAGAGAGCCAATTTTTCCAGCACCATTTATTAAACAGGCTATCTTTTTTCCAATAAGCATGTTTGGCTCCTTTGTCGAAAATAAGTGGGCTGAGTGTGTTTGTATTTGCTTCTGCATCTTCTAATCTATTCCACTGATCATCAGGTGTATTTTTTGTGCCAGTACCATACTGATTTTATCACTGTGGCTTTGTAGTATAACTTTAGGTCAGCAATGTAATGCCTCCTGTTTTACCTTTGTTGCCCAGGATTGTCTTTTCAATTCTGGTTCTTTTTTGGTTCCAAATAAATTTTAGAAATGACTTCTCTAGGTCTGTGAGGTATGTTGATGGTATTTTGATAAGAATTGCATTAAATCTGTATAACAGTTTAGGGAGTGTGGCCATCTATACAATGTTGGTTCGTCCTATCCAGGAGCAGGGAATATCATTCATTTTCTCAAATCCGCTAGGATCTCTCTTTTGAGAATACTGTAGTTTTCATTAAAAAGGTGTTTTAGTTCCTTAGGTTTATTCCTAAGTATTTCATTTTCTTCGGTGATATTGGAAAAGGTGTTGCTTCTCTAATTTCTTTCTCAGTGTGTTAGTTATCTGTATAAAGGATGCCACTGACTTTTGTGTGTTGAGTTTGTAACCTGCTATGATACTGAATTTGTATGTTAATTCTACTAGCTTGTTGGTGGAATTTTTGGTGTCTTCCAAATAAATTATCATGTCATCTGCAAATAATGATAATTTAATTTCTTCTTCAGCTATTTTTATCTTTTTTATTTCTCTCTCTTGTCTAATGGATGTAGCTAATGATTCCAAAACTATATTGAATAGCAGTGGTGATAGAGGACATCGTTGTCTTGTATCAGACTTGAGAGTAAAACGGTTCAGTTTTTCCCCATTTAGAATTTTGTTAGCTGTTGCATCGTCATAGATGGCTTTTATCAGGTTGAAGTAGAGGCCCTCTATCCCAACTTTCTGTAGGACTTTGAACATGAATGAATGTTGGACTTTGTCAAAAGCCTTTTCTGCATCAGTTGAGACAAACATGTGAATTTTGGCTTTGGCTCTATTGATATAGAATATTACATTAACTGATTGGCTTTGATTGAACCATCCTTACATCCCTAGGTTGAATTCTACCTCCTCGTGGCGCATAATCTTCTTGATGATTTGTTGCATTCTAGTGGTGAGGATTTTGTTGAGAATTTTTGCATCTATGTTCATGTGGAACACAGCCTGTAGTTCTCCTTTTTAGTTGTGTCTCTTTCTGGTTTTGATATCAGTGTAATACTTGCTTCTAGGAATATTTTTGGAAGGATTGCTTCCTTTTCAAGTTCATCGAAGAGTTTGAGGAGTATTGGGCTCATGTCTCCTATAAATTTCTTGTAGAATTCAGTGGTGAATCCATCAGGTCCTGGCCTTTTTCTGTCGGCAGACTTTTTATTACATTTTGTATTTCATTGGCTATTATTGGGTTGTTGAGAGTTCTTATATCTTCTTGATTCAGTTTTGACAATTTATACTTTTCTAGGGATCTGTCCATTTCTTCTGTGACTTCAATTCTGTGAGAGTAAAGATTCCCTCCGTAGCTATATAACAAGCCTCTGAATCCCTGCGGGGTCTGTAATAATTTCACTATTTTCGATCCTTACTGCTTTAATTTGAATCCTTCATTTCCTCTTTTTGATGAGGTTAGCTAGGGGCTTATCAGTTTTATTAAGTATTTCAAGAAACCCGCTTTTGGATTCATTAATTTTTTCTATTGTTTTCTTTGTCTCAGTTGAATTGATCTCTGCTGTAATATTTATAATATCCTCCCATCTTTGGGATTTTGATTTCTTTTGCTCTTCTGTTTATAGTCAATTTTGGTGTGGAATTAGAATATTTATTTGTTCCTGTTCTGTCTTCTTAATATGTGAGTTCAGGGTTATAAATTTCCCTCTAAGAACTACTTTCACTTCATCCCATAAATTCTGGTAAGTTGTGTTTGAATTTCTTTAAATTTTAGCTATTGTTTAATTTCTTGTTTAATTTCATCAGTAACTCACTGGTTGCTGCGAAGGGTGCTATTTTATTTCCATGTATTTTAGGGTTCTTGTTGTTTCTTTTGTCAATTTATTTCCAGTTTCATTGCACTCTGGTCAGATAGTATGCATGGAATAATTTCTGTTTTCTTGTATATTCTTAAGCATGACCTATGGACTAATATGTAGTCTATTTTAGAAAATGTCCCATGTGCAGCTGAAAAATGTGTATTCTGAAGTGGTTGGCTGGAACACTCTGTATATGACCATTAAGTGAAGTTGTTCCAGGTTGTGGTTCAGATCTGCTACTTCATTGCTAATTTTTTATCTGCTTGACTTATCTTTTTGGGATAAAGGGGTATTAAGATCTCCTGTTAAGATTATGGTATTGGATATGAGATTTTTCATATCCATTAATATTTGTCTTATATAACTTGGTGCTCACATGTTGGGTGCATTCATATTTCTGAGTGTTACTTCTTCTTGAATTTTTACCCTAACCAATATGTAGTGGCTTTCTTTATTTCATTTGGCCAATCTTGGTTTGAAGTTCAGAGTGTCTGCAAACATGATTGCTACTCCTTCTTCTTTGTAAAGTTCTGGAGCATGCAGTTTTGTTTTCCATCCTTTAACTTTTACCCTATGAGTTTCTTTATGAGTTAAGTGTGTTTCTTGCATACAGCCTGTGGTTGGATTTTGCTTTCTTATCCAGTCTGCCAGTCTGTTTCTTTTAATTGGAGAACTGAGTCCATTTACATTGATGGGTATAATGGAAATGTATTGACTTATGATTGACATGAGTTTTACTTACTACTGTTTATCTCTTTTCTCCTGTGTTTAATTGGTTGTCCTATATGGTGGGTTTTTCTGTTCTCCTTTGTTGAAATCAGGTCATTTTGGTCCCTCTCTAAAGTTTTTTTATCATATACTTTGTAGGGTTGGCTTTCATGTCATGAAATTCTTTAGTTGTTCCTTGTCATGGAAGTATTTCACTTCTCCCTCATACTTGAAGGAGAGTGTTTCGGATATCGCAGTCTGGGCTGGGATTTGTTTTCATGGAGGACTTGAAGCACTCTGCTCCATGCTGTTCTTGACTTCGTGGTTTATGAAGAGAAATCTGCCATTATTCTGATGGATTTTCTTTTAAATGTGATCTGTTTCTTTTCTCTAGCAGCTTTTAGCATATTATTCTTCTGCTGGATTACTGGTAACTTGACTACTAGATGTCTGGGTGTGTTTTTAGTCGGGTTGATGTTATTTGGAGTTCTATATCCTTCAGTTAATGAATGTCTGATTGTTTTTTTTCATATTTGGGAAGTTTTCTGCTATTACTTCTGCCCATAATCTTTTTATATCCTTTGTATTGACTCCTTCTTTCTCATTGATTCCTATTAATCTCACACTGTTTGTTTTGCATCATCTTGCAGATGTTGAATTATTTTTTCCTGCCTCCTGATTGTTTTTAAGAGATCCTTTCTTACCTTTTCACTAAGTGCAACTGTGTCTTCAAGATCTGAGATTCTATCTACACTTTAGTTCATACGGTTTTGCCAGCTTGTGATTGAAATTCTATTTATTTATTTATTTATTTATTTATTTATTGTATATCTGTTTGAAACTGTTTCATGTAATCTATTTCTTTCCTGTATTGCTCTGTCAGGGAATCCATAATTTTTCTATTCTCCTCAATTTTTGTATCAGTGTCTTCTTTAGTAGTACTGAAGTTTCTCATTATAATTATCCTTTCTCTCTCTAGTTTAGAGCTTATTTCAACTCTGTTCTCCTCTCTATCCTTCTGTAGTTGTTCCCTTACTTCAGATGTTATTAATTTAGAGATATCTTTTTTAACTTCAGAGGTTTTGTTTTTTGATATGGTTTCCTCTATATGTTTCTGTTGTTGTTTTCCCACTTCAGAGTCTATTAATACATTTTTTAAATTTCAGATGCTATCTCTGATATGAGTTTTTCTATACATTTCTGCACTTGTCTGTCTACCTGAGATGTTATCGATTCAGAGATTTCATTTGCATGATTCTCATTTTCTTCCATGGTAATGTCTCCTGTATTTGTTTTGGGTTGACTTGGGACCTGAGATTGGATCTTGCTCCTTGTCTTTATCAGCTTTTATATGAGTGATCTCTGCACTTTGGTGGAGTTATGTAGTTAGTGCCTATGGTATTTGGGTCTGGATCCACCTAGCTTGTTCCCCTCCAGACATGCCTGGTTGTGAGTTGGAGCTTAGCTGGCTGGTTACCACAAGGTCCTGTGGGTTGGGATGCTGGCCAGTTGTGTGGGATGGTGTGTGGCCATGTGGTGATGGTGGGTGGTTTCAATGTTTGGGCAGTTGTCGCGTCAGGGGATGAACATGGGCTGAGAGTTCTTACCTGGCTGTCGTGAGAACTGGTTGGTAAGGTGGGTGGAATCAGAGCTCAGGCCGTTGATGAGTCAGGGGGTGGATGTAGGCTGAGGCCACTGTGTGGCCTGATCAGGATGGTGGGCGGGTCCAAGCTGGAGCACCTTTGTATTGTTTTCTTTGTCTTGAATGAATTAATTTCTACTCTAATCTTTATAATTTTCTCCCGTCTTTGGGCTTTGTGTTTGGTTTGCTCTTCATTTTCTAGATGATCGAGGTGAAGCAGTAGAGTATTTGTTGGCTCCCATCTGTTTTCTTAATGTGTGAGTTCAGAGTTATACATTTCCCTCTAAGAATTTCTTTCATCGCATCCCATAAATTGCGATATTTGGATTTTTAAAAAATTGTCATTATTGTTTAATTTCATCTGTAATGCAGTGGTTACTGAGGAAAGTGATATTATTTTCCATGTGTTTCTTATGCTTTCTTTTGTCATTTATTTCCAGTTTGACTGCATTGTGGTCAGATAACACTCATGGAATATTCTCTGCCTATACTTGAGTGTAACAGATGGACTAATATGTGATCTATTTTGGAAAATTTCCCATGTATAGCTGAAAAAATTTGTATTCAGAAATTTCTGGGTGGTACACTCTGTATATATCCGCTAAGTCTATTTGTTCCAAGTACTGGTTCAGTTCTGTTACTTATTTGCTAGTTTCTTTTTTGGTCCATTTGACCTATTTTTTTAGGATAAGTGGGTGCTAAGGTCTCCTGTTAATATCGTGGTATTGGATATTATAATTATTTAATTTCCACTAAGATTTGTCTTACATAGCTGGGTGCTCCTTTGTTGGGTGTATACATACTTATGAGTGTTATCTCTTCCTCTTGAGTTTTTCCTCTAACCAGTATGTCATAGCCTTCTTTATCTCATTTGGTCATTCTTGGTTGAAGTTGAGACTATCAGGAAATAGGATTGCTACCCTTGTTTTTCTGAGGTGCATGTAGTATTATTTTCCATCCTTTGACTTTCAGCTTGTGAATTTCTTCATATGTTCAATGTGTTTCTTGAATACAGCATATTGTTGGGCTATGCTTCATAATCTGCTGTGCAAGTCTATTTCTTTTAATTGGTGAATTGTGACCATTCACATTGATGGTGATAACTGAGATGTTTTTACTGACATGTTATTCATTTGGTGTTGTTTACCCCTATACCTTCTGTGTTTAAATGTTGTCCTTTTGGGTGGATTCGTTCTATTTTCATGCATGTAGTGCTTTTTTATTTTGGTCCATCTCTAGAATGTTTTAGTAGTCTCTGTATGGTTGGTTTTGTCATCATGAAATTCTTTAGTTGTTCTTTGTCATGAAAGTATTGCACTTCTATACAAATTTAAAAGAGAGTTTGGCAGGGTATATCATTCTGAGTTGAAATTTGTTTTCATGACATACTTAAACTTCTCTGCTCCATGCTGTTCTTGACTTCATGAATTGTGAAGAGAAATCTGTTATTATTATGATTGGGTTCCTTGTAAATGTAATTTATTTCTTACCTTTTAGTACATTATTCTTGTGCTATACTTCTGTCCATATTCTTTTTATTTCATTTGTATTGACTCCTTTTTTATTCATGCTATTAATTTCATATTGATCAACTTTGCATCATCTTGTAGGTGTTGAATTGTTTTTTCCTGAATCTTAGTTGTTTTTAAGAGATCTTTCTTAAGTTTTCACTAGCTACAGCAGTGTCTTCAAGATCTGAAACTCTATCTTCCCTTTCATTCACATGGCTTTGCCAACTTGTGATTGAGGTTGTAAGTTCCTGTGTCTCCTTGAATCTGCTTCATGCCATCTGTTTCTTTCCTATAGTGCTCAATCAAGGTGTCCTTTTTGTTCCTAATATCCTCTAATTTTTTTTTATCAGTGTCTTCTTCAGAAGCAGTTATTAATTCTTCCATTATGGTTATCCCCTTTTGCTTCAGAAACTATTTCTAATCTGATTTTCTTTCTACCATTCTGAAATTTTCTCTTTGCTTCAGATACTATTAACACAGAGATTTCTTTTTTTCTTCAGAATTTTTTTTTCGATCTGATTTCTTCTGTACCTTTATGCAGTTGTTTCTCTACTTCATATTCTACTAATCCAGAGATTTTTTTAAATTGGAAATGTTAGTGCTGGATTGATTTCCTTTATACTTTTTTGCAGTTGTGTTTTCACTTCACAAACTATTAATTCAGAGATATTTCTCTTTTCAATCAGAAGTTATTTCTTCTCTGAATTTTCTTTCTTTACTTCAGATGCTATTAATTCAGAGATTTAGCTGCACAATTTCCATTTTCTTTTTTGCTAGTGACTCCCACCCTTGTTCTGGGTGGGCTGGGTTCCTGTGATTGCATCCTGTTCGTTCTCTTTGTCATTTTTTAGGGACTGTTCTCTGATCTTTGGTGTAGAGCTTTGGTGTAGTTATGAGATTAGCACCTACTGAAATTCATGTCAGGATCTACCAAATTTGAACTAGTCCAGATGTGGCTGGCTGAGTCTGTCTGCTGTGCTCAGCTTCTTTCTGCTGCAGCCTGTGGAAGTGATCCCACGGTACTCCTCTGGCAAGACATTCAGCTTCTGGGTTAGCTGCGATGGCTTTCTGCAGGAAATTTTGCTGCAGGGTTCCACAGGACTGCCTCGTCTGGGGTCTGTATGGGGAAGTTCTAGTTGAGGTGCACAGGCAAAAGTTCCTACACACATGCCGTTTCTGGGATCTCAGCAGGGAAGTTTCAGTCACTGAGAACAGACAAAATATCCTACCTATACAAATGCTAGTCCTTGATCTTTGTGTGGAAGTTCCAGTAGCTGTTTACAGGTAAAAGTTCTTACCTATACCTTTGCCCAGCCCTGAGACCTGGGCCCATTTTTTTCTTTTAACCTGTGGAAAATAAAAAGGTTTTGACCTAGCCTCCATTTATTTTTTTCTTCAGAAAGGGGGATTGAACTCAGGCCCTTGTGCTTGCTCCCATGATTTTTATGAACTCCTCCTTGCTAATTCCTGTGTTGCCATCTGGCTTCTTTGACTTCCTTCCTTTGTAGAATAGATATGTTGTTAATTTTTTATTTCTCTAAGCATCAACGTTTTCCTTCTTCAGTGGTATATGGGATGGGTCAACAATATTATCCTTAGAAAGTAAGACTCTGGTACCTCATTCCAGAGCTACTGAAACAAAATAAGATTTTAACAAGATATCTAGGTCATTATCATACATTTGTGTTTTACAAAGATACAGTACACCTATGTGTTGTTTTCATTAAAAACTTTCTTTTTTTCTTTAGTTATTTCTTCTCATATTTCACAAGGAGCACTGCTCATCAATTTTCACCTTAAAGTGGAGAACCTAGTTTTTTCTTTAAATCGAATTTGAGGTAGAGCTTTCGCAAAGAATATGACCATACTCATGGTGAGTTTCTGTAGGGAAAATGTACGTTGTTTTCATAACATCATGTTTTGATCAGCTCAGACAGAATGATACCAATCAAAGTTCTCACAATAACACAGTTTGATTATAAACTTTTTGTGTAATAAATTCCAAATAATATTGAGTGAAAGAGCAATTTTAGTTGGTAAAATGCAAACATCTATGATGACTTGATGTTCATAGTCCCAGAAGTCTGTAATGCCTGGGGAAAACCTGAACTTTTCATGTCCACATTTGCAGTGCCCAGGAGAATAGCATCTCTTTGTCCTTCAGAGAATGTTCTGCTCTTTGGAGACTTTGTTTAACATCTACATTCTTTTCAGTTCTGGATAAAACAAAGTTGTACAACTGGTTCACAGTATGTTCAATGAAGGCAACAGTTTGGATAAACAGAATTGTCCTGAGCGTGGAGGATGAAAGTAATCGGTATGGGCAACACCAAATTATTAGATTTTCTATTTTATTATTATTATTATTATTATTATTATTATTATTATTATTTATTTTTAGATTTTCTATTTTATGAAAACGAAATTTTCAATTATCTCCACCTCCCATTTTTAAAGTATGGGTAAACAAAAAACAATTTCATAAAAAAGTATATTCACCAATGGTTTAAAGTGCTTGTTTTTTAATCATTTAGATGGGGTTTTAAAGATATAAAAAGAGCCAGATGACAAATGGAATATAATGTATTGTATTCATATTTTTGGGCACAAATGTTCAATTAAATAATGCTATGAGATTAATTTGTTGCTTTTAATGAAATTATGTGGTGATCTAACAGTTTAAATAGTTTAAATCTAGGTTTACATATCCTCACATAATGATTCTTCCAAAAAAACTCTTTTTAATACTGACCAAAATGTCTATTTTGTTTTATCAGCCATAATCTGATTGAGTAGTTTTAGTGTCTCACTTGAACTTTTCCACTGTCCTTTCATCCACTTTGATGCTGTTTTGTTGCTTTATTAATATTTAAAATCTGTCTAAAATACTCTTCTGTGCTCTCTTGAGAATGTATACCTGTTATTCAGTGCTTAAACATGGCAATTGTGACAGTGTTCAATTATGTAGTGATTTAGATTTTCGCTGAAAGATTTCCCATCCTTATAAAACTACACAGAATTTTGTTTCTCTTTATTATACCAATGGGTAAGGCTTTTGTCTTTGAATGTATGCTAATCCTTTTTTATTTCTTGTTCTTTTTGTTTTAATGTGAGGGAGCACATTTTGTACTTTTTTTTTTCTTTTTTACTTCACAACATTATTTAATATGCTAATATTTTGCCATAGAAAGGAAAATCCAGTAATGTAGTGTATGAATACTACTAAATGCTGAATGGTGACTTTTCTCCTCAGGGCATCATGATGTTAATTTATAGCAAAATAAAGAGACTGTGTATAGGTAAAAACATGTTGTCTGTTAGCTTCACAATTTGCCTAGAAATGATCTATGCATACATGTTCCCCGTTACTTACATTAAAGTGTAAAAAGGGAGTTAAAGAAAAGTTTCCTTGTTGGTTTCTACCATATTGAAGAACCTATATTTTATTTTAGCGGGGCTAATACCTGCAAACTATTTAAATTAAATGTTATTATAAAAATGAAGCAGTAAGAAGGGTAATCTTTAGCTAGAATAATATGTCCTAAATGTAGCAACATACAAACAAACAAACAAACAAACAAAAGAAGGTTGTCCTAACAAAGCTCTAAGTGCAAGTACGTTTTCTTTTTCTTTTCTTGTATAGTTTTAAACTGGAAAACCCAGCAACGTACTTTAGAGCAACAGAACCCTTCAAGAACCTTTGAAAAGAGCAAGAAAGGAAAGATCTTTTAAACTCTCTGTTGACCAACAGTTAGCCAATATGCCAGCTTGATATCAGCTTTTGTTGAATCCATTAGACCAACTTGCATCAGTTTTAAATCCAGAATGATGGATTTAACTGCGTGACAAAAATATTTTTTGTTGTTCTTGATGGAATTAAGATGCCTTAATTGGCTAGGTCGTTGTATAATTAGAAAACTACCATCTTAAGTACATTATCATTTCTTTTTTATCATTAAACAGATATCTTCAATTTAATGCAAGAGAACACTTTACTGTTCTACAGTAATGTTCTGATTGTTTGGTAGTTTGCAGGATATTCCAAAATAGAAGGAATCTGGAAGGATTTCGTTCAGGGTAAATTGTCACAATATGACACAAACTGTGCTTCTCTATGATAATTATGACACAGAGTTTCCATTCCATGCAGGCTACATGATTATGTAATTTGGTCTAGCACAGTTGAACCTATTTTTGACATTTCCATAGTTTAAGTGTACACATTTTGTACCTGAATGTCAGCTATTAAAAGGAAATAGTGGTGTACTCAACGAAGAAACTGATGCCACTGAAACTATCTAGACAAGGACATCAGAAGTTTGTTATTCAGTCAAAAGTCCTTATGACAAGATGGGGTTTGTTACATCACTGAAAGGAAACATGCTTTCATGTCTGATATTTGATGCATACTTACCTACCTCGATGTCACTTTTTTCTTCGCTTTATTTTCTTTCACTTCCACCACATTCACTTTTCCTTCTATCCTGTCCCTCCATTTTTTCTTGAGGTCTCTTTTAAAACTTGGATTAAAATGCTCTACAGGAACAATGGCTTACATTTGGTTACGCATAATGAAGCATACCAACAATTCTTCATGACTTTGAGTGTTCTTTCGTTCTCTTTGTTGTTATGCTCCTTGTTCCCAATAGCATTTTAACTATTACCATCGTAATTTTGTTGCAGAACAGAAATTGATTTTTTAAAAGTCACTAAAAACTTCATTTCTACAATCAAAAGACTTCATTAATTTCATATCCCATTAGAACCTTTGCTCTGTGTTGTGTATTATTGCTTACTTTGCATGATAACAGACTGCTTTTTTTCCTCTTCATGTCCAAAACACTTTCCTTTTTTGTATTTCTCTTTGTTTTTGGGAATTACACTGTACATGGTCTTTTTATCTTTTCTCTTGCCTCTTTTTCCTTCTGTTTGGTGCTTTGGGTGCCAAAAAAAAAAAAAAAAAGAATTTGTTATATAAAAATTTACTCAAAGTGAAATGTGGTAGGGAGATTACAGCAAATTTATGATCCAATGTTATCTTAATAATGACTGTTATCACTGCTGTTTGCCTCAAGTATCACGACTCACAGTACCAATGCTAATACTGTGGATATGGGTTGTATTTTCTTGAGTATTGATATTATTGATTTGGGCACATTCTCTCTTTTGTCTCTGTACATTTCTCCACATTTGAAATAGAGTATATTTCATTGTGGGAATTCAGATGAAGTACCCTCAGTTTAGGTGAGAGGGCCATGAAAAAGCAAGTTCTTGTTTATGGGTTCTCAAATTAGTCGTGGTCTATGCCAGACAAAAAAGTTTCATGTTCTAAAAGGCTTTCAGAAGCACCCTCCTAATAAATGATATATGTTCACAGCATAATCTGCAATGTCTTTAATAAAACTTCTTCAATAATTTGTTCCCATATCTTTTGTTTGTGTACATCTATGACATATACATTACACATAATGTACCTCCAAACATTCAAATGACTCCCATGTTACTTCTGTTTTTATTTTTCAAAGAGAATGCATAATACTAAAAAAGCAAAGTATTAGAGATGATTCAGAATTTCACCAAATAAAAAGTAGGAATTTGGCAATGGTTATTGTGTTGCATCATGTTGCTTTCAAATTAGTCGTTTAGATTACCAGATATAAGAATGCAAAATTGGTTAAACAAGTTATGAGAAACAATAAATGAGCAGAAAGCATTAAGCTGTAATTTCTCCTTTTGGTAGACCAGCAGAAGTAATCACTACAATTATCCAACCTGTGTTGTACAAATATATATATATATATATATATATATATATATATATATATATATACACACACTCACATAAGTATGTAATTTCCCCTGCTTTCTTTCTTTGGTCCTTCCCCAGTTGCTCCTTTCTTGAAAATATTTTTTTCCCTTATACTGTGTCTACTGTGATTTTCAGACTTTATTTACTCTTTCTTGGTATATACACTAATAAGACCATCACTTTTATGCATGCTCATGCTATTTCATCTGGGAGCATGTAGTAGATCCATCTTTAACTAAAGGCGCTCACCACAAGTTTCACAAAATTGAAGTTTTCAGTTTCATTGATGCTTATTACTTATCCAGTCACCAAAAATTATCTTTCTCGTTCAGAATCCAAATTTTATTAACTATTATGTAAACTAATCCTAGTTATTGCCAGTTGTCTTATTACAAATGACACATCATATATAACCTAGGCACTACAGTTATGTTTACATCATTAGAGGAACATCTTAAAAGTGCAATTCTTGACTAATTACTGACCTTTGGACTATTTCTCAAGTAATATCTCATATAATATACTACATAAAATGAGTTACTTAGACCATAATATGGTTTTAGAATGACAACGGCTATTGCTTCCTGATTACTATCCTACAGGAATTTTGTAGGAGACTACATATTTATCTTAAAAATGTATCATGCCATTTGATATGTTACAATGTCTTATAATAAGTGCACTACTTGTCAAATAGAGTTGAAATTCTATAACATAACATCAATTAAATTTTTATTTGTGGAAATTTTGAGTTTCATAATGCATCGTGAGGATGTGTACAACAGTTTTTCATACTACAATCAATAGTTCCACAGATTTCATTATAATCTTAGCATATATTTTCATGTTAATATTAGACATAAACACATTTTTATTGTGAGTTAATGTTAATTTTTCTTTCATATTTCATCTAAACTAATTTCCCCTATCACAGTAATATATATTTTGGAAAGTACATTTTTTGTTGCACAAATGTTCTTTATTGCAATTTTTAACCTATAATATAAATGTTATAAAGCCTTATGAATCTCAAAGTATTAAAGACTATATTTCATTTCAGGGGACATCCAGTGAGACATGGAAATGAAAAATGCAACACTGGTGACAGAGTTTGCCCTCACAGGTCTCCCGTATAAGCAAGAATGGCAGATCCCAATGTTCCTGGTGTTCATGTCAATATACCTCATCACCATTGTGGGGAACCTGGGTCTCATTACTCTCATCAGAAAGGACCCTCACCTTCACATACCCATGTACTATTTCCTTGGGAATTTAGCCTTTGTAGATGCTTGGCTTTCATCTACTGTGACCCCAAAGATGCTGGCTAACTTATTTGAAAAACATAAGGTGATATCTTTCAATTCATGCGTGATACAGTTTTTTTCATTTGCAGTCAGTACAACAACAGAATGTTTCCTCTTGGCAGCAATGGCTTATGACCGCTACGTAGCCATATGCAAACCTTTGCTTTACCCACTGATTATGACCACTAGACGTTGCATCCAGCTAGCAGTGTTATCATTTGTAGGTGGCTTTCTTCATGCCATACTTCATGAAAGCTTCCTATTCAGATTAACCTTCTGTAATTCGCACGTAATACATCATTTTTATTGTGATATCATACCACTGCTAAAGATTTCCTGTACTGATCCTACTATTAATTATCTAATGGTTTTCATTTTCTCTGGCTCAATACAAGTATTCAGTATAGTGACTATTCTTTCTTCTTATACATTTGTTTTCATTACAATTTTAAAAAAGAAGTCTGAGAAGGGTGCAAGCAAAGCCTTCTCCACCTGTGGAGCCCACCTCCTGTCTGTGTCTTTATACTATGGCCCCCTACTCTTCATGTATGTGCATCCAGCATCTTCACAAGCAGATGACCAGGATATGATCTTCTCCCTGTTTTACATGGTCATAATCCCTGTGTTAAATCCATTTATATATAGCCTCAGAAACAAGCAAGTCATAGATTCCCTGAGAAAGATGTTAAGGAATAAGTCTTAGGCCTCAGATTAATATCTACTCCCATAATTAAAACACATTTTGAAATAAATTTAGTTGTCAGTGGTGTTCAAAATCATTACAGTCATAGATGTATAATGCTAATGAATTCAGTGTTTTTTGTACTTTATTAGATTCTTCAAATATTTATGTCAGTTATTCATAAATAATTTTCATATATACTTATGCCATTGGAGAAAATTTACAGTTGAAAGCAAGTGAAATTTTACAGATTGTTTTCTACCCTTATGGATATTCTTAACACTAGACAGAAGCCTTTCTTTTCAAATAGAATTGAGTACAATAAGTATATGAAGATTATAATTCAGTGTAACTGGAATCGTATCAGTGTTATATCATGTGGTGGAAGATTTCTCTTTGAATGAGAAGAAATATAGAAGTACTGCTAAAATATTTTTCATTTTGTCTGTTTTGGAATTAGACAGTTTCACTTCTTGGGAAAACTGAACCCATAAATCACAGAAATATACAGACAGCCTTTACTATTAACTAAAAAATGATAAGGGATTTAAAACAGTGAAGTTGCTGCCTGTACCATTGGTAGCTGGGGCATTCCTAAGACCTACCATGAACCACCTGCACTATTGAGAGTTCTTTGTGGAGCATTGGCCTGCCTTCAACATCACTGGATCCCATTTGAGCTGTGGTTGTCCTCCCCATCGAGTTGTAAACCACACTGCACCCCACAGAATGTTAAAATCTATCTCATGCACTCTAGATTTTCTTGTATATTTTATTCAATGTTTCACTCATTTTTCTGTTCTCCTCTATTTTTTTTAATGAATGTACTCTTTAGATGTACTGAGAAATTCTTACATTATTGTTTGTCATTTGTTTATGTTTTTATTATTTTTTTTTGAAGCATTGGTGAGCCAACACCACTCTCCAACACTCATGGGGCCCTTATTTACCCCTCTTCCACTCCAACAATTGCTGCAGTTGGGGTGAATTTTGGGAGATTAAAAATGTCTAATTGAAGGATCAAAAGGGAATCTCAGACTACCAGTCCACTTAAAAGAAGTCAGGTGGACAAAGACATAGAAGGACTTGAAATTCACACACATGAAATTTCTGAAGTTATCGTAACTGAAGTGAAGAAACAACTCTATCAGGTAATGGAGGTCATCATATCAGCAATAATCTCTCTAGTGATATAAGAAATGTCAGGGCTGGTCAAATAGCTCAGCGGATTAAAATGACTGTGAGGAGGTGCAGGGGCTTGGCACTCCATCCTGGGCCTACCATTGCAGCCCTGCTCCCAGGGCACACTGAGAGGACAGTTGAGCCTGCGCATGGTTGTGTGTGCCTGCAATCCCAGGTCTTGTGAGGCTGTAAATAGGTGGACCACTGCAATCCCGATCTAGTAGTGAGACCGTGATCACCCTATAGAGCCTTCCATAAAAGTACAAAAGACCAAAAACAAAAACATAAACAAATGACAATAATGTAAGAATTTCTCAGTACATCTAAAGAGTACATTGATTAAAAAAAAAGAGGAGAACAGAAAAAAATGAGTGAAACATTGAATAAAATATACAAGAAAATCTAGAGTGCATGAGATAGATTCAAACAGATGTCCAGGCCTTTAACGATTCCATTCAAAGCTGGAAAACAATCTGAAGGAAGCAAAAGATATAATTTCATACCTTACAGATAGCATTCCATCTAGTGAACATGAAAGGAAACATTTCTTTAAAATAATGAGAATCCAGGAAATAACAAAAAATCACTGCAAGATTATGCAAAGAGAAATAATATTAGACTGATAGGTATGAACAAAGTAGCTGGAGGCAACGCAGAAGACACAAAAAGGCTGAAGAAATAGCATCATAATTTTCCCAAGCTTGACATTCAGTAACCAAAGCATACAGAACTCCAAATAACATCAACTCAATTAAACCAACACCCACATGTATAATAATTAAAATCCCAGAAATTCCACAAAGCAATAGTATACCAAAAGCCACTAGAGAAATGAAACAGATCACATTTGAAGAAAACCCCCTCAGAATAATGGCATATTTCTGTTTACAAACAATCAAGTTAAGAAGAGCATGGAGCAACGTACTTCAACTCTTGTAAGAAAACAAATTCCAGCGCAGGCTGATATACCCTGCGAAACTCTCTTTTGAGTTCAAAGGAGAAGTGAAATACTTTCAGGACAAAGAACAACTAAAGAATTTTATGATTTCAAATCCAATCTTGCACAGTTTAGTAAAAGATATTCTAGAGAGGTATCAACATGACCACAACTCCATGAAGGAGAATGGAAATAACCCACCAAATAGGAGAAACAATTGAACACAAGATTAAAAGAAGTACACAGCATCAGTCTTTCAACTATTCTTTTTTATACAGAGCAGAATATGTCCATCAGCATATTCTACAAATGGACTGCTTCTGCACCCTATGGACGATGATTCTGTTTGGGTCTACAGGGTGGATATCAAGGAAATAGCAGGAGCTCAGACCCAGAAGTGACACTTGGCCAAGAGTAAGCGTCATGTGCACTGTCCACATCCATGATATACTAAAACTAAGTGCGATATTCTATCCCCAAACTGTTAGAAGTTCTGGTAATATATTTCTCAGAATATTCCAGTACTTATGTTTTATTCTTAATAAATTTTTAATACCAGGGAAACTTTTTCTTGGTTGATAACTTTGATGTATTGACCTGTTCAAATACTGTATGAGTACTCTGAATTGCTTACAGATTCATAAATATGATACACAACATTCTGGCCTCTAATTTGGATTTATGAATTGATTTGAATTTTGGAATATTGTTTTCAAATATTTAATTAAATTTTTAAATTTTATTTATTTATTTTTTCTTATTTCAGAACTTTTGTTTGTTTGTTTATTTATTTATTTATTATTATGGCTGGCTCAGCCTGCCCTGAGGGTAGGGCTGGCACAACATGTAGTGCCAGGGATCGAACTGTGGTCTCTGCAGTGGCCTAAGCTTTCCTAAGCAGGCGCTTTAGACCACTGAGCCATCTTGCTGGACCCCTAATTTAATTTTAATTAATTAACATTTTATTAATTTTATGAATATTGTTTAATTATATTTTTTGTTTAATGATTTATATAGTGTATTTTTGCCTTACAATCTACTTATAAGACATGGTGTGATATTTTCTTGAAGTATTAGAAACTTTAAAAATAATACATATGTATGTATACTCAAGAGTGTTAGCATAGATATACAGCTGCTTTGTTTTAGTTCCTTGAGAATAAAATGTGCTAATATTGCTTAGACAAGATATCAGATCTGCATCAGACATCTCAATAACTACTATGAAGACAATATGCTTGGTATTACTTATTGTAACCATCCTACTAACTTGCTCCAAACTTTTCATTGCTATTTTATCTTTTTTCCCATTAAAATGAAAAATAAATAAATAAATAAATTAATTAATTTCCTAAGGTTGGGGAAAGAATTTGATACAGCTTCCTGAAGCACACAGAATTCTCGCCAGCCATAATTAAAAATAAATCTTCACAAAGACAATAATAATCAATATTCCAGAAACTGAAAACTGACCCCCTAAAAATTAAAGACCGATAGAGAAAAGAAAAAGATCGTGTATAATCGGCAGCCTGTCAGAATCATGGCAAAGTTCTCAACACAGACCAACACAGATGGAGAGGGGTTATCTAACTATAGTGCAAACAAACTGGAAGTTATTGACAAAAGAAACAGCAAGACCTATTTTAAATTAATAACATATTAATTAATTAAAATTAAATTAAATATTTCAAAACAATCAAGAGATTGGAGTAAAATATTGGAGGTCCTGAAGGAAAATAATTTCCAACCCAGATTGATGTATCCTGCAGAAATCATCTATCAAATTTAATGGAGAGATCAGATACTTCCATGACAAAGAACAATTGAAGAAATTCTTCACCACGAAAGCAACCTTAACAAGAATACTGACAAATATATTCACAAAAAGACAAAAATGCCCAAAACTTCAGGAAGAACAACAGAGAACCACCAAGCAGAGCAAACAATTAAATAGAGAGGGAAATCTAGGGATATAACACCTCAAAGATAAGCAAATATATATGAATCATAAACATCAACGTAATCATCCTCAGTTCACCAATCAAAATAGGCACACTGGCCGGGCGTGGTGGTGCATGCCTGTAATCCCAGCACTTGAGAGGCTGAAGCAGGAGGATCAATGTGAGTTCGAGACCAGCATGGACTACAAAAGTCAGCTCAAGGCCAGCCTGAGCTACATAGTGATACCCTGTCTCAAAAAGACAAAAAAAAAAAAAAAAAAAAAAAAAAAAAAAAAAAAAAAAAAAAAAAAAAAAAAAAAAAAAAAAAAAAAAAAAAAAAAAAAAAAAAAAAAAAAAAAAAAAAAAAAAAAAAAAAAAAAAAAAAAAAAAAAAAAAAAAAAAAAAAAAAAAAAAAAAAAAAAAAAAAAAAAAAAAAAAGGCACACTGGAAAAGTACAATCAAGAAACAAAATCAAACAATGTTCTTTAAAAAAAAAAAGACATATTAAACTCAAAAAGCAATTAATGGATTGAAGGTCAAAGGATGGAAAACATCACTCCAGAAGAAAGCATGGACAGCTATTCTGGTTGCTGACAGTGTCAACTTCACACTAAGAGCGATTAAAAGAGATAAAGTTTTATACATACTTGTTAGGGGAAAGCTGCAGAGGGAGAGGGGTTATCTGACATAGTGCAAACAAACTGGAAATTATTGACAAAAGAAACAGCAAAACCTATAAGTATGTGAAGAATAAATGATGCTCTCCTGAACAATCAATAGATCATAGATGAAAGTAAAAAAAAATATTTTCAAAGAAAAATGCAGATAGAATTTATGGAACCTATATGATGCTATGGAAACTGTTTCAAGAGGAATATTTATGGTGGTAAATTCTTATATCAGTAAAAGAAAAGTCCCAAATACAGTATCTTATGCTGTACCTCAAGCTCCCTGGGAAAAGAACAGCAGGTTACATGAATGCAAAAATAATGCAGGAAGTCATAAAAACAGGAAAAATAAATTCAGTGGAGAAAATCAAAACAATGTGTTGTTTGTTTAAAGAGTTGATGAGTTGGTTCTTAAAAGGATAAATAAAATTCATAACTCCTAGCCAACCATATAAAAAAAAAAGGAATGAAAAGTTCAAATTCATGCAATACGGAATGAAAAGTGTAAAATCCCTAAAGATGTTATAGAAATTCAGAATATCATCAATATTTATTTACAATATCATTGTTCTCACAGGGTGGAAAATACACAAAATGGACAGAATCCTAAATCCAAATGAACCAACAAAAGTGAATGAAAAGATATAAAAATTCTGAATAAACCAATATCAATGAATGAAATTGAATATGTAATCAAATACTACTAACAAAGGAAGGTCCTGTTGTATTCACAGCTCAGGTCTACAACACATTTTGTGAAGATTTAATGCCAACTCTTCTCCAAATCTTTAAGGAAATTTAAAGTTAAGCAATTCTCCCAAACTCATTCCTGAAGGCAAGCTTTACTCTTACAGAGAAAATCAGAGAAACACCTAAACAAAAATGAGAATTATGAGCCAATCTCCCCAATGAACATAGGTGCAAAAATACTGAAAATAATACTAGAAAACAGAATACAGCAACTCATCAAGAAGATTATTATATATCAGGGTCAAGTGGCATATATAGTAGGAAATGTAAGAATAGTTCAATATAACCAAATCCATAAATGGAATATACTGTACCATCAAAGCCAAAAATGAAATCACATGATCATCTCAACTCACAGAAAGCTTTCACAAAGTTCAACAATCATTCATGTAAAAACCCTATAGGAAGTCAGAATAGATTTTTTTTACCTCAACCTGATAAAAATATCTATGCCAAAACAACAACCAACATCATACTAAATGGTCAAATATTGAAATCCTTCATCTTAAAATCAAGAACAAGACAAGGGTAGCCACTGTCCACTCTCCTGTTCAGTTATACTCTGGAAACATTATTGAGAGCAGTTAGATAAGAGAGAAAAATGAAAGGAATAACAACTAGCAAGGAATAAATAAAATTATCATTATTCACAGATGTCATGAGACCCTACATAGAAGACTCAAAAACTCCACAAAGAAACCTGTAAACTTAATAACTAAATTCAATAGCATAGCATAGCAGGATTTAAAATCAACACTCAAAAAGTCAATGATGTGTATGTATGCAAACAATGAACACACGCAGAGAGAAATTAGGGAAACCATACCTTGCACAATAATGACCAAATAGATGACAGACAGATGATTAGATAGATGATAGATAGACAGACAGATAGAAAAGTAATGTAGTAATCCATCTCAAAAAGGAAGGGCAGACTAATTTTCAGTGAAAATTATAGTACTCTGGATAAGATGTTGTGAAGAATTTGATGAAATGGAAAAATCTTCTTGCTCCTGGATAGGAAGAACTAACATTGTGAAAATGGCTCTACCTCCAAAATTGTTGTAAAGACTCAATGCAATCCCAATTAAAATCCCACTAGTATAACTCACAAAACCAGATAAAATATTCCTAAATTTAATTCATTTACAAGACATTTGTGAAATTCATCTGGAACCAAAAGAGACATAGAATTGCAAAATATATCCTGAGGAATCATAATCCCTGACTTGCCATTATGCTACAAAGCTGCTGTGATTAAGTCAGCATGATACTGGCAAAAGACAGAGCAGAGGATCAATGAAACGGATCAGAAGATGCAAAGACACCTATCAACATATTCAGACACCTTATCTTTGACAAAAGAGTCAAACATGTTCACTGGAAGAAAGATATCCTCTTTAAAATAAGTCTGGAAATATTGCTCTTCCATATCTCCAAAGCTAAAATTAGAATCATGTATATCATTATTCACAAAACTGTAGTTAATATGAATCAAAGATTTAAATATTAAAATTGAAACACTATGAGCCAGGGAGACAGCTCAGTGGCATAAGTGTTTGTCTGGAAAGTGCCCTTTGTACTGAAAAAACAAAACAACTGAAACATTCAATATACTGGAGAGAAAGTAGGTAGAATTCTTAACAAGATATTGGTTGGAGAGTTTATGGACAAAAATCAAACTGCATGGGAAATACTTCAAAGAATAAACAATTGGTGTCTCAATTTTTTGAGAGGTATCTGTCCACCAAAGGAGGTCAACAGAGTAAAAAAAAAACCCAGGGACTGGGTAAAATAATTATAACTGACTATCCCTCAGACAAGGCTTCTATCTAGAACATAAGAAAACCCTAAAAATTCAAGCCTCTAAAACTCAAAAACTCAATCCAAAAATGGAAATCTGATATGAGTATACACTTCACAAATGGAAAAATACAAATGGCAAATACAGGAAAAACTGTTCAACATCACTGTTCATTTAAGTGTTTAAAATTAAAGCAACATGAAACAGTACTACATGTTTGACTGTAGGGAAAAAGAAACCCTTCTCCACTGTTGATGGTAGTGCAGAACGAAACTACCAGTATGAATATCAGTTTGGTGATTCCTCACCAATTAAAGGATTTGGTGTGTCATTTTATCAAAGGATTAAAAGTATCATTCAACAGAGCTATTCCCCTTGTAAGTTGCTTTTGCAAAAGAAATGAATACATCACACAACAGTGATACATATGCACCCACATTTGTAATAGCACAATTTTTCATAACTAAATATGGAAGCAGCACAAATGCCCTTCCAGTGAGGAGTGGATTAAAAGATATAGTAGTTGTACATGATGCAGTCTTGGTCAGCTAATAAGAAAGATAATTTTCAGTGTTTTTATAGGTAAATGGATGGAAATACAGGCTGAGTTACTAAGTGAAATAATTCAGAGCTGCATGTGCAAACATTGTATTGCAAAAGTAGTTTGAGAGCCTGAAAGAGTAAATAAAATATGAAAGGCATAATAGATACTGTGAAAAGAAAAGTATCTGTTTAATGGGAAGGAAAAATGGGATGAGGAAAAGGACTTATGAAAGAAGGGAAAAGATATAATCAAGTATTCATGCAGGAAGCTTGGATAATTCCGCTGTTGATTTCTGGTGGTGCACTGAAAGGAGCAGTTGATGGTTTAAATTTTTTACTGTAGGGCTTAGCAGCCCTATTTCTGATTACATATATGTAGAACTTAAAATGTAGTTTCCAGAAGAGAGTTCTGCAGGCCTATGTGAACTGCTTCATTGTGCACAATAAGCAAAACTAGGGAACAACTTAAGTGCACATTGATAGATCTTTGCTTTCCTTGGAGGAATAGGTACATATAGATGCCGTATTTTGACTTTTTTTCCATTGTGTTTTCCCTCCATATCACTGCAGTCTTTTGATCCCCTTCTAATTTGTTATGGTTTCTGTCCCGATATCTTCTAAAATCCTCTTGCTGGCATGGATGGGGGCATGTTAGTGGTGGCTGAATCTAAAGTATGTGACTGATTCTTTGTCCAGTGCTGGGATTAAGAGTGTTGGTGCTACCTCCTAACAGTGAGTAGCCTGCATACAATATAAGAGGCACGAACTGCCTGTTTTTTCTCTTGCTTGTTTTTCTTTCCTTTGTCACAATTTCCCCTCATCCATACCTTAAGCTACCTTGGAGCCAGGCAATTATTTCCTGAAACTTCCACAAACAGTGACCTAAATAAACATTAGTCCCTTAGAAAACAAAGCAAAACAAAATATAAGAATGATGACCAAAACTCTCCTGCATAAAGAAATGGAAGTTTTCAGATAAAATTAGATTCATTTAAAAGATTGGCTGACTTGTTAGAAGGTGAAGCAAGGGCTGGTCTCAGCAGACTAAAGAGCATACATAGGCAGAGCGCAGTGGCCAGGGCTTGACTCCTGGCCTGCCATGTCTGCAAGGCTCCCAGGTCCTGTGGACAGAGGGATTGAGACTGGGCATAGTGGTGTGCACTTGTAATCCTAGAGTTCTGACAGCTGAAAACAGGAGAATCACTACGAGTCCGATATATGTAGTGAGACCATGTGGATCCTGTAGACCTTACACGAAATACATTTTTTGTTTTAAAGTGAGGCAACAGTGGAAGCGGGTCCCCGTGCATATAATAGGGAAAGGTATATCTGGCTCCTCACTTCATTCGTAACTCCTGGTCACACAGGTACAAAACACTCAGAAACCAAGAAGATTTTCTTAAGCAGGGACTCTACAATAATCCAACTTTCACAAAGCCTACCTACAAACCCAAGAGAGTTCTGTTTGCTGGGATGCTTAACTTAACCATAACATTCCAAAGCAACCTTTCCAAATTTATGTATCTCTCTTCATGCCATTTTTATGATCCATTCAGAAATAAAGGTGCATTTTACTAGACTGCTAAGTGTTCCTTAATTCAGTGAAATAATATATCAGGATTAACGGTGAGTTCTCTAATTGTTGAACCTATTACCTTAAATCATATTTACTCTATAAAGGAGGACAATTTAAACTTCACAATTTTGCTTAATAGAAGAAAGAACTGCAATAACCTCTGATACAAATTCTGAAAGATTCAATAATTCTTAGAAAGTTCATGTCTAAGTCTCTTCTTTTTTAAGGAGTAACTATTTTATTTTATTATTTTTTTCCATATATTTTTCATTTTTTTGGAAATCAAAATTTTTTTAATTTTTAAAATATTTTATTTATTTTAATGAGAAACAACGAGACAGTTTCAAAAACAGTTTAGTGGGACAGTTACAACAATTAATACATTGCATATTGTTGTTCTCTAACTCTTTTCTTGTTGCTGGGACAAATACCTAACACTCAAAATGAAGGGAGGAAAGGCTTATTTAGCTCACAGTTACTGGAGGTTTCAGTTCATATTCAGCTGGTCCAAGGCTGAGTGAAGCAGCGCAGAGAGCATACAGTTCATGGCAGTGGAACAGCAACAATCACGATAGAGGCAACGGAACAACCATGGGAGCAGAGAGCAACAGCGTGAGTCTGTCTCTCTATCTCTTTTTAAATTACATAAGGCTTTCTGCCTTCGCCTATTTGTCTCAAGCCACACCTATAATTCCCAGCAGTACTCAGACCCATAATGTTATCAGTACTAAAACACATAATCCCAGTGGATCATTAGTCAAGTCTCAAACTCTAGAATTCCCCACCCCATGATTGCATGAGGCTTTGGTGGGACAACTGGACATAGACCATAACAGTTGTCTTCATATTAGTTGTTCGGGGTACACAATACAGACATGATATCTTTTCTAAACACTATGAGAATCAGGAAAAATCTTAACTGTTAGACTATAAAAATAGAACAATGTTTCTATAATCTAAGTGAAAAAAAAGGCGGAAAGCAGCGATCTCCCATCAAAAGTGAGTAAGGATACATAAAGCAACTGAAACTTCATATCTTCTGTGCAAAGTAAAAAGTGTTAAAATGTGAGTTCCAGTTATTTGGTTGGTGTAATCCCATGACATTGCTAATTACAACCAACATTGCACTATTACTGGGCTAGTTCTATTCAGCCTGCAGCTTCCTTTAGGAGATATTTCACATTCCTTCTACCTTTCATTTCCTGAGATCTCCATTGAACATTTGGTTTTATTCCCACTGGATCATAACCTGGCATTTCAGAGCACTTTCATGTCCTCACCAACCTTCCTTTGAAATCTGCATGGAAGCTTCTCTAACCCACGACTCTTATAGCCTACATGTTTGTAAAACCAGAACCATATCAAAGGAGCACAGATGTACTCTCAGCAGAAACAGCAGTCAAAGTCTCTTGGACCATGGATATAGTAGACTCTAGGTATCTGGAGTACTAACAGAAAATTGAAGCACAGGCAACTCATTCACCAAGAAAGATATAGAGACTATGTTTAAAAATAAAAGACTGACAGTTTTGCACCCATGAACCTATGAGGTGTGAGGTCCTGCTTATATGTGAAAAAGCCTTTAGTCATCTTTCTTGTTATTTTGGACAAACTACTACTTAGTTTCTGTTAAATGAAACAAATCTATTCAGTACCCCTGAACTTGGTCAAAACTTTACCTATGTGATCTTCAGGGCAGAATTTATATTTTGCAAAGTTTTATCATTGCTCTTTTTTCTGTGATTCTTACACAACTCTTGTGAAAGCAACCAACAGTACCACTGCTTGAATATTGTGCTGTTTTGAACATTTCCCCATCAAATTAATTAATCTGGAGTCATTAATCTCAATGTCTCACAGAAATCTCAGGTCATGGGTAAAATATTGACAACCTTGATGTCATAGGTTTAAAATATCTGGTCTCTGGACCAATACTACTGTGGTCCAGATCCCAACCGGGACTCCTTAACCCCATAGTTTATTTCTGCATTTCTGTCAGTATTTTGAGTTTTTGGCTTTAGACAAGTGTCATCAGTCAGGATCTACCTCATGTTTGAGAATGCATATGCAAACAATATTAGACTCCTCAAATAAACCTGTCAAATGCTTCTGTACCACTAGTCTATATACAGGCTCAGTAACAGCTAGAATTAAAAAATATCAATCAACATTCTTGTCACTGGAACATAACACTTGACACAAAAAAACAAAGAAGAGTTTCAGTTTAAATTATGTTTTCAGGAGATCCACTATGTTTTCAGCAGGCTCCAAGACAATCACTGCATGGCACGAGGCTACGATGGAGCACAGCTGCTGAGTTTATGCTGGTGGGAAGCAGAGGAGGGAAATAGGGCCAGAGGGAAAGAGCTGAGGGACCACGGGTCTTGCGCAGACTCAGCCCCCTATGACAGGCTCCTCCAGAGCTCAAGGGTGCGGTGTTAAGTTCCTGACCAATCAAATTCAGTCAATCTATCCATAGTAATGTTGACACTATTTTTATTTTAGTAGCTTCTGTCCTTTCTCTTATAGCATGAAATACTCTTTCTTGCTGCAAGTTAGTTATTGCAATTGAGGTTTCCATCTTGGTATATCTGTACAAATGTGTATCATAGTTTCCCACTAGCTTCTTCCGTTTTCTTCCTCATTTTCCTAAATCCCTTCCCTACTATTTCTTAAACTTTCACATTATTCTTTTGTCTTTATAGAATTGTTTTACTTTCTCATTCTGAGGTAAAGCGTGATGTTTTATATTCTCAAGGATGCTTATTTCACTAAATGTGATGGCCTTTGCAATGAATTAGATGCACAAGCTTTCATATTTGAAAGTTTCTTTTATGACAAAAGCAAATTATTTTTTAAAAGAGTGAGATAACAGATACAAGGATGAAAGGAAATATTTCTTCAACAAATGGAATGTGTATTAAGACAAGAAAGTTGGCAGAATGGGGTGGAAAGGAGATAAAAAGGATAAGATGTGTTAGGAAAACATTACTAATAATAGATAAAAACCACGCTTAGCATATTCATTCATTGGTAGTAAAACTTACAATGAAAGTTTGATAGTTTTGCAGAAAGGAAAATAATTTGTTATGATTTCTAAAAATATTTTCTCAGTTTTTCAATATCTGAAATATTAGTAATTTAAAACTTCATATTCCATATCTGTTTGAAGATTTTGTCTACTTTCATTACAAAACTATTGTATTATATATACACAAATATATATATATATATATACACATATATATGTACACATATATATATATAAAGTTTTTAAAGTACAAAATTCCTTCATTTATATTCAGCATTGTTGTTTTGTTTTGTCAGATATGGGTGTTCAATTGCCATTCAAATATTGTAGGTGCATGCATTAAGCAAAATAAGCCAATATAATCAAATAGTCCTTAATAGCAGTGGGTAATCAGGTGAGCTGGCAATATCAGAAGTTGTTGACTTGAGCCTTTTACAGCTCAGCATATTTATATGTCTTTATCTTTTAAACTTAATGGTTAGACTTTTCTCCTGGGTGGTTAAGACTAAGATAAAGTAAGACAAAATGTAAGTTTTGTATATGACATTTTTAGTCAATTCCCCTCAAGATGTATGCTGAAACCATTTACAGCAGTTTGCAGTTCTTTTTTCATTCTCAACTATTTGTATGAGTCATAGCTGTTGCTTGAAAAATTTACTCTCTTTCAAAGCCTGAGAATGATTTGCCTCTAGGGGACACTCCTTAGGCATGCTATACATCCTCAATCACTTTCCTCTGTGGCCCCATAATTTCTTTGAACAAAAACTTGGGACACCTCTAAATAATAAGATGTTACAGTACAGATTCTCTTATGTCTTATGTCCTTACTGACCTTTGAGGACTATGGCCAAAATATTGGCTATCTTTGTAGACCTTCTTTTGCTCTAATTTTTTGGTCTTCAAACTGAAGTTGTTAACCATCCAGAAGAAAAGATTAATTCTGTTTGAATATAAAATGCCCTAGACAAAATGTGGAAAATGTGTTTGCCAACAATCACTAATATTCTACATTTTAAGTCCCTAGAGAATATTAGGAAGGAATTGCACATTTTTACACAGAAATTTAGAAATCTAATCATACACAAAATTGTAGTAGAATTTTCCTATGACATTTTTTTTGTATCTTTTTCTCTTTTTGTTTTTTTTTAAACCAAAATTTACTTGAGAGGGAGTATAACAATAATTGATGTGACAGTACGGATTTACAAAATCTGAATTATAAGTATTCCAAGTATAGCTTTAGTATTATACATTGCTATCCTCAACGTGGTTGCTTAATGCACAGATATCAGCGTAGAGAGCTAGTCAGGGTCAGAATTCTACTCATTAATTCATTACTTTCAAAAAACTGGTGGAGATTCTTAGGCCCATTGCCTTAACGATCTTGTTTATACAAATGTATAGCCTTGCCCTTGCCTTGTTTCCTAACTTTTATCCTTGCTCATCTTCATTGTTTAATCCTCAAGTTCTCATTATTCATTTAACAGTGTTATGCTTTTAAATTTTTATTTCTTCTTTTGAATTCTTATATTATGGAGACTATGAGATATTTACACACGCGAGCTTGGTTTATTTCACTTATCTTGAAGTTGCATCCACTTATATATGAAAACTTCGAGTTTATTATTCTTTATAGCCGAGTAATACTCTATTGTATTACTATACTCTATTTTTTTTGCCAATAGCTTGCTGATATTATACTGTAGTTCTGTAGTATAATTTTAGGAAAGGAATTTTAACCCCTACTGCCTTATCTTTGTTGCCCAGGATTATCTTTGCTATTCTAAGTCTTTTCTGGCTCCAAATAAATTTTAAAAATGATTTCTCCAGGTCTGTGAGTTATGTTGATTGTAGTCTGATAGGGATTGCTTTAAATTTGTAAAGCTGTTTAGGGACTATGCCCATCTTCACATTATTCGTGTTCCTAACCAGGAACAGGGAATATATTTCCATTTTCTGAAATCCTCTACAGTCTCTTTTTTCAAAGTACTGTATTTTTCATTAAAAGATGTTTTACTTCTTTAGTTAGATTAATTCCTTAGTATCTTATTTTCCATGGTGCTATTGTAAAAGGTACTATTTCTGTAATTTCACTTTCATTGTCTTTCTTATCTGCATAAAGGAATACTACTGACTTTTGTGTGTTGACTTTGTATGCTGCTATGCTACTGAATTTGCACATTAATTCTAGTAGCTTCTTTCTGGAGGTTTTTGGGTCTTCCAAATAGACTATCATGTCATCTGCAAATAATGGTAGTTTAAATTATTTTCAGCTTTTTTTTTTTTTTCTTTTTGAGACAGAGTCTTGCCAGCAGTTTGGGGTGGCCTTGAGCACACTCTTGTGGCCCAGGCTGGTCTTAAACTGACATTGATCCTGCTGCCTCAGTGTTCCAAGTACTGGGATTACAGGCATGCACCACCACGCCAGGCTCTTCCTTAGTTAGCTATTCTTATTCCTTTTGTTTCTCTCTCTTGCCTAATAGCTCTAGCTAATGATCCAGCCTTTTCTTATACCATATCTGGGAGTAAAAGACTTCAGTTTTTCCCATTTAGAATTATGTTACTGATTAGATTGTCATACATGGCTTTTAGCAAATTAAGGTAGAGGCCGACTATTCCAATTTTCTGTAGGACTTTGAACATGAATGAGTGATGAACTTCACCGAAAACCTTTTCTTCATTAGTTGAGTTGATCATGTGGTTCTTGGACTCAGCTTTATTGATATATTTTATTACATTTAAACATTTATGTATGTTGAACCATTCTTGAAACCTTGGGATTAATCTACCTGGTCATGATGTATAATCTTCTTAATGATTTGCTTTATTCTATTTGAGAGGATTTTATTGGGGATCTTTGTATCTATGATCATGAGGAAGTCTCGCCTATAGTTCTCCTTTGTAGTTGCATCTCTCTCCGGTTTTGGTATCGGAATAATACTTGTCTCCAGAAAAAATTTTGGGAGAGTTACTTCCCTTTCAATTTCATTGAAGATTTTCAGGAGTATTGGGATTATATCCTCTGTAAATTTCTTGTAGAATTCAGTGGTGAGGGGCTGGGGAGATAGCTCCGAGGCACAAGTGCCTGCGGGGCAAGTGCAAGGTCGTGAGTTTGAACCCTGGTCCCACCAAAACAAAAAAAAAAAGAATTCAGTGGTGAATCCCTTTGGACTTGGACTTTTCTTTGTGGGTAGCTCTTTTTTTTTTTTTTTTTTTTTACATATTACATTTTGTGTTTCGTTGGCTGTTATTGGATTATTGATAGTTCATATATCTTCATGATTCAATTTAGTAAATTGTACCTTCATAGGATCTGTCCATTTCATCTGTGTCCTCAGTTTTCTGAGAGTAAAAAATCTCAAAGTGGCTATTTATAATCTTCTGAATGTCCACTGTTTCTGTGTAATTTTATCCTTTACATTCCTTATTGCTTGAATTTGAGGTTTTGAGGTGTTTTTTTTTTTTTTCTTTTTGATGAGGTTGTCTAGAGTCTTATAAATTTTATTTGATCCTTCAAGGAATTGGCTTTTTGATTCATTAATTCTTTGTATTGTTTTCTTTCTGTTTGAATTAATTTATATTCTAATATTTATAATTTCCTCACATCTCTGGGCTTTGGATTTGGTTTGCTTTTCCATTTCTAGACTATTTAAATGCAGCAGCAGAGTATTTATTTGTTCCCATTCAATTTGCTTAATGTGTGAGTTTTGAGCTATAAATTTCCCTCTAAGACTACTTTCCTTGCATCGCATAACTTCCCATATGTTATGTCTGAATTTTCATTAAATTGTAAGTATTGTTTAATTTCTTGTTTAATTTTATCTTTCACCCACTGATTGCTGAGGAGGGTCTTGTTTAATTTCCATGTATTTCTGGTATTCTTGTTGTTACTTTTATCATTTATTTTCAGTTTCATTGCAGTATTGTTAGATAATATGCATGGGATAATTTCTGTTTTCTTGCATATACTTAAGCATGCCCTACGGTCTAGCATGTGGTTTATTGTAGAATATGTCCCTAATGCAGTTGAACAAAATGTATATTCAAAATAGTTTGTTGGAACACTCTGTATATGTCTACTATGTCTAGTTGTTCCAAGTTCTGGTTCATATCTACTTTTGCTAAATATTTGTCTGCTTGACCTATTTTTTGGGGGGAGGGATAAGAGATATTATGGTTTCCTGTTAAGATTGTGCTATTGAATATTAGATTTTTCATGTCCATTAAGATTTGTCTTATATACCTTGGTGCTTCCAAGTTTGGTGTATACATATTTATGAGTGTTACCTCTTCATCTTGAACTTTTCCCCTGATCAGTATGTAATGACCATCTTTATTTCCTTTGATCGATCTTGGTTTGAAGTTCAGCCTATCTGCAAACAGGATTGCTACTCCTGCTATTTTCTGAGGTGCTAGGACATCTGTTTTTTTTTTTTTTTTTTTTTTTTTTTTTTTTTTTTTTTTTTTTTTTTTTTTTTTTTTTTTTTTTTTTCATCCTTTGACTTTTAGCCTATGAATTTCTTTATAAATTAGGTATGTTCCTTTTATACAGCGTGTTGTTGGATTTTGCTTCCTAACCCACCATGGCAATCTATTTCTTTTAATTGAAGAATTAAGTTCATTTACATTGATGGTTATAATTGAAAGCCATTGACTTTTGATTTCAATATTATCTATCTACTATTGTTTACTCTTTTTTTCTCCTGTGTTTAATTGGTTGTCCTATATGGTGGATTCTTCCTGCTCTTATTCATGGAGTTTTGATCATTTTTGTGACTCTCTAAAATATCTTTTAGTAGTCTGTGAAGGTTTGGCTTTCACATCATGAAATTCTTTAGTTGTTCTTTGTCATGGAAGTATTTTACTTCTCCTTCGTACTTGAAAGAGATTTTTGCAGGGTATAGCAGTTGGACTGGAATTTGTTTTCATGGAGCACACGAAGCACTGCGCTCCATGCTCTTCTTGACTTCAGGTTTATGAAGAGAAATCTGCCATTATTCTGATGGGTTTTCCTTTCAATGTGATCTGCTTCTTTTTTTATAGCAGCTTTTAGCATATTATTATTCTTCTGTATTTCTTGGATCTGATCTTGATTATTATATGTCTGTGTGTATTTAAATGAGTTGATGTTATTTGGAGTTCTGTTTACTTCAGTTACCTGAATGTCAGAGTGTTTTCCCATATTTGAGAAGTTTTCTGCTATTAACTTCTGCCAATATTGTTTTTTTTTTTCAATTTTTTTATTGTTTAAATTTAACAATGGTTATATTACATATTTTCATCATCAGATCAGTTTAGATTAATACATATAGGTATATAATATTGATCAAACAATTAAACATTAACCTTTCTAAACCCACATTACTTTTTTTTCTTTTCCCCCTTCTTTTCTTTGAAAGTTGACATATTGCATATTGTCCTCACAATTATTCTATAGAGTGCAGTGTTTTTATATCATTTGTATTGATTCCTTTCTCATTCATGTCTATTAGTCTCATGTTGTTCATCTTTGCATCATCTTGCAGATGTTGGGTTATTTTTTCCTGAATTGTAGTTGTTTTATGAGATCCTTTTTTACCTGTTCATTAGCTGTGACTGTGTCTTCAAGATGTGAAACTCTTCTCTTCATTTTTGTTCGTACGCTGTGGCCCGCTTGTGATTGAGATTTTATTGTCCGGTATAGCTCCTTGAAACTTCTTTATGTGAACTATTTCTTTCTTATATTGCTCATTCAGAGATTTCATAATCTTTTTATTCTCCTCTAATATTTTATCAATGCCTCTCTCTCTCTCTCTCTCTCTCTCTCTATATATATATATATATATATATATATATATATATATTATATATTCTGAGTAGCTCAGCCTGCCCTAGGGTTGTGGCTGGTGCAGCATGTGACTCCAGGATTGAACCGCGGTCCCTGTGGTTGCTTAAGCTTGCCCAAGCAGGCACTTTTGACCACTGAGCCATCTCACTGGCTCAATGTCTTCTTTAGAAGCACTTATTAAGTCTTTTTAAAAGAGTTGTCCTGTCATTTTCTGCTTTAGTGTTTATTTCTGTTCTAATTTACTCTTTACTTTCCTGCTGTTGTTCCTTTACTTTAGATGGTATTAATTCAGTTATTTCTTTTTTTACTTCAGATGACATTTCTGATCTGATTTTCTCTATTTGTTTCTGCCTTTGTTTCTTTGCTTCAAATGCTATTAATTCAGAGATTTCAGTGGTATGATTCCCATTTTCTTCTTTGCTAATGTGTCCTTCATTTGTTCTGAGTGGGCTTCTGACCTGAGATTGTATCTTATTTCTTCTCTTTCCCATTTTGTATAGCACCGTCTTCTGCTTTTTGGTGTAGACCTTTGATGAAGTTACGTTGTTAGTGCCTACTGAGATTCGGGTCCAGATCTACCAATTACGATATTGTCCGGATGTGCCTGGCTGTGTCTGGCTGCTGTGCTCAGCTTCTTCCTGGTGCAGACCACGGAAACAAACCCGTTGTGCTCCTCTGGCAAGATGCTCAGGTCCTGGATTAGCTGGGATGGTCTGATCCCCAGGTTCTCTGTAGCGAATTTTGCTATATGGTTTCACAGTAGATTCTGGGTCTGTGGTTTGGATGGGAAAGTTTCCATCCTTTAGCGGGCAGGGCAAGAATTGCTACCTAGATTCATACTGGCCTGGGGTCTGGGCGATGAAGTTCCTGTGGCATGGGGGGAAGGCCAGGTGTTCTTACCCACGTGAATGCCAGTCTCTGGGTATGGGCAGGATGAAGTTTCTGCAGATATTTTGAATACCAACATATGGTCATCTCAAGTGTATATGCAAAATTACTAGCCTAACTTATTCATTAGCAAAATGGAAATAAAAACACAAGGTACCTCACAACTTATTTATTAAGATGAGCTGAGCTTATAAAAACTAACCCTAATGAAAGCATCAGTGAGGCATTTTTCCAGTCAAAGGCAGGCAGCAATATGCATTGAGAAATAATTGCATCAAAAATTAACAGGCCAATCAGCATAAGTCAAGGTTTACGTGTGCTATTTTATGCTATACACAAGTCACATCCACTAGCAAAATTGTAAACAATCAGGGCAAAAAATTAATTTAAATATCTCCTGTGTTTATTTGTACTTTCATGTCTGTGTTAATGTTCTCAATCAATTCAAAACATTTTTCTGTCATAGTCACTTCCACTTGAAGGAAGAGCTGTATGTTGCCTTGTGTCAGATCTAGTGAAGAAAGTCCATGAGTACACCCTATAATGTTTTTATGGGCCTGTTAGATGGCACTTGATGGTTGCGTTCCTTGTATGTATATGATTTTTTTGGTACAATTTATATGTTTATTTCAAAGAAAAATAGAGAAACAATGAAAGTGAGCTTTTAAACAGGTTACTAAGAGACTTATAGTAGTTGATATGATGAACATTATTGCTTCATAGTAGTTAAACAGAATATAAGATACGTGTGTTGATAAAATAATAACGTAACATTAACCTTAACGTACTACATGTCAAGGTCCATGGTGTTAATGTTTTCGCGATATTTAGTGATCATCACAGCCATCTATTTCCAGAAGTCTTTCATGGTGCAAATCAAAGCTCTATACCCACTAAACAACTTGTTCATATCCATTCAGTCCTTGTAAAAAAAATCCATTGTTCAGTAGTCAAATGCTGAAGACCATAGGTTATATAGTTTAATATTTAAACATAACTTTTTAGTAACTTGACACTATATCATCTTATGGAGAGACACAGAAAAGAGAACTTGTAACACTACTTCAGAAAATGATGATGTAACTATCGTTTGCAAGATGCAATACGCTGAGGAGGACTAGTGGGGGATTAATGGCCACCAGTATTCTGACAATAGTAACTGTTTTATATAGGCAAACATTTGTAGTATAATTGGTAGCACCTTATATGCCCTTTGGTTTTTTGCCTGTCTTCCCAGGCATGAGGTAAAAGATGATTAATCTCTTTGTTTTACATAAACATTTTTCTATGGACATAATTATGTGTCAGTGTTCAGCTATCAAATATAAATGCCATAATGTATGTATTGAACTTTATGTTCCTAAGTGAATATTTATGCATCAGGTTTTTGATTTACATTGAAAAAGAAACATGAGCACATTGCTACCAGGTACACAAAAGCTTACATTTTGTTTTTAGCCTATGGAAACCAATAAAATGCTGGTCTAGCCCCCATGCTTTTTGTGATTTCCTACAGGCTGATCCTGTGTCACCACCTGGCTTCTATCCTTCTTTGCAGGCAAGGCATGTTTAGAATTTTTGAAATTTTCTAAGCATTAAGGCTCTCCTGATACCTTGGTTCTTGAGTTGTACATGCGATGGGTAAACAGGAATTACTCATTTACAAAGTAAGACCCTGGTATTTCATTTCAGAGCTACTAATTAAAAACAATCTTAATAAAATCTCCAGGTCATTATTAGACATTTGTGTTTTAGAAGCACAGTCTTCTAAACAGAAGCAGGTTTTCAGTATCTGTTTTCCACTGAAAAATTTGTCTATTTTTTCTTTAGTTATTTCTTCTCACTTTTGACTACTACTAATCTTTTTTTTTTTTTTTTTTTTTATGGGACCAGTGTTCGAACTCATGACCTTGCACTTGCCAGGCAGACACTTGTGCTGACTACTAGTATGGTTAATCAATTTTCATCTTAAAGTGGAGAAGCCAGGTTTTTATCTAATCTTGAGATAGAGCTTTCAGGAAGTACATTACCATATTAATAGGCAGGTTCTTCTGCAGGGATGTTGTACCTTGTGTTCTTAGCATCATGTTTTGATTAGCTCAGACAGATCGATACCAATCAAATCCCTCACAATAGCAGTTTAGAATAAACTGTTTTCTATAATAAATTTCAAATATTGAGTGAAGGAGCAAACTTAGGTGGTAAAATGAACCCATCTATGATAACTTGGTGTTTATGTCCCCAGATGTCTGTAAGGTCTGGGGAAATCCTGGACTTTAAGTTGATATCCACATTAACTGTGCTCAGTAGAATAGCATCTCTTTGTCCTACAGGGAATATTCTGCTCTTAGGAGAGTTTTTTTCACTTTTATACTCCTTCCACTTCTGGAAAATGCAGAGTATTACAACTGATTGAGGCTATGTTCAGTGAAGACAACATTTTATATAAATAACATTGGCTTGAGAACAAAGGATGAAAATAATTGTTATGGTCAATGTCAAATTACTGTAATTTTCTGTTTCATTAAAAGGGTACTTTTCATGGAGCTCCTCTTTTTTTAAGGTATGGGTAAGCCAAATATATTTTCATAAATCGATATTTTTACAAAATTTTAAAACAGTGCTTATTTTTTAATCATTTAGATAGGTATAGAATATGCAAAAAGATTCAGATGGAAAATGGAATATAGTATTATTTTCATATTTTATTTGTGTGGAAAATTTGTATTAAATAATGCTATGAGATTAATTTGTTCCTTTTAGTGAAATCATATGGTGATCTTAAACTTTATATACTGTAGTCACGGGTTTGCATATTTCTCACATAAAGATTCTTCTAAAAGACTATTTCTGATAAGGACAATAAAGTCCAGTATGTTTTATCTGCCATAATTCTGATTAAGTAGATTTAGGACCTCGTTTGAATATTAGAACTGTCCTTTCATCCACTTCTGGTGTTGTTTTACTGTTGTATGTATACTTAAAATATACCTCAAATGCTCTTCAACTGCTCTTTCCAAAATTCATGTGTCAAAACGTACACAAATTGATTTTGATAATGCTCATTCATGTAGTGGTTTAGTTTTTCACTCAAAGATTTCCACTGTCATACTCTCATACCTTTTTTGTATGCATATTTACTTACATTGATCATTCTTTTGTTCTTTGTCTTGTTTTTTTTAACCTATCCCATATTCCCTTTTTCCTTCTCTCCTGTTTCTCTATTGATTCTTGTCCTCTCTCCTTTAAAACTTTGATTAAAATGCTCTACAGGAATAATGACTTATATTTAATTATACACAATGAAACGTACCAACCATTCTTCATGACTTTGATTGTTCTCTTTGATTTTTTTCTTTTCATATATATATAGTGGGGGTGGGCCTGGTGCAGCACTTGATACTGGGGATCGAACTGCGGTTTGTGCAGTTGCCTAACAGGCATTTTAGATTGTGGAGTCACCAGCCCTCTTTCATTTTCTTTGTTGATATGCTCCTTAGTAGTCATTAAAATTTTCATTTCTACAATGAAAAAAAATTTATTAATTGTATGTACCATTAGAACTTTTGCTCTGTATTGTGTATTTTTGTTTACTTTGTATGCTACTGGAGTGCTTTTCTTCTCTTCATGTCTAAAACACTCTCCTTAGTTTTTTCTTCATTTAGAGGATCACTGTACATGTGGAACTTTTAAAAAATCTTATCTCTTGTCTCTCTTCATTCAGTCCAATGTTTTGGGTGGCAATAACAACTGAGTTTCTTAAATAAAAATTTACTCAAAGTAAAATGTAGTAGAGATGTTACAGTTATCAGTTAGAAAAAAGGCAAGAGAAAACAAGACATCTAATGAGCAGTCAAATTGTAATCCAATATTATCTTAATAAAGTTTCTTATCATTGTAGTTTGCCTTTGATATCACAATTTACAGTACAGATGCTAATACTATGGAAACGGGTTGCATTTGCTTTGATATTATTGCTTTTGGCACCTCAACTTTTTTGTCCCTCCACATTTCTTCATGTCAGAAATTGTGTGAACTGAGATGATGTGCCCTGCCTCTAAGTGAGAGGGCCATGAGAAAGCATCATTTTCCTTTTATGGGTTTTCAAGTTAGTGGTGGCCTATGCCAGCCAAAACCAGTTCATATCCTAGAACAGATTTCAGAGGTTGCACTCTAATAAATGACAGTTTATGGAGTAATATACAATGTTTTTAATAAAACTTCCTCAATGTTTCATTGTCATGTGTTTTGTTTGTGTATGTCTTTGATATACACACTACCCATAATGTACCTCGAGCCACTCTAATGACCCCCACGGTATTTTTTGTTTTTCAAAGAGAATGCAAAATAGTAAAAAAATGGATTAGAAATGATGTAAAATTTCACTAAACGAAATAATGAGCTCAAAATAGTTATTGTTTTGCATAATGTTGTTTTCACGTTAGTTGTTTAGTTTATCAGATGTAAACATGCATAATTGGCTAAACAAGTTGTCACAAATTAAAAATGAAAAGTATTAAGCAGTCACTTCTCCTGTCAATAGACCAGCAGAAATCAGCAGCACAGTTACCCAACCTGTCTTGTATATAGACATAAACATGTAATTTTCCCTTTTTTCTTTCTTTTCTCCTTCCCCAATTGTTCCTTCCCTTGAACAGATTATTTCTCTTACACAGAATATCTTGTACCTTTCAGATTTAATTTATTCTTTCAGATTCATATACTAGCAAAACAATGACCTTTACACGTGCAATATTATTTCTTCTTTTATCATGTAGTAGATCCATATTTAAATAAAGGCTCTCACCACGAATTTCATAAACTGAATTTCACAGTTTCAATACTGCTGGTCATGTAGCCAGATACCAAGAGATATCCCTCTCCTGCATATTCAACTTTTAATATCTGTTATGAAACCTGTCATACTCGTTGTCAATTGTCTTGTTAAAGGGCCAGCCTGACAGCCTAGCAGAGCAGAGCATCTGCTTAGGCAGAGCACACTGGCCAGTGTTTGATCCCCAGCGTGATACACCCAATCCTCCTGCAGAGCACGCTGAGAAGGCAAGTGAGACTAGGCGTAGTGGTGCACGCCTGTAATCCCAGCAACTGGGAGGCTGAAAACAACAGAATCCCTTGGAGCTCTACCTACATAGTACTTTGTACACCCTGTGGACCCTGTCCTAAATACAGAAAAAAATTCTATTATTGCAAGTGTCACATCATACATAGACTGGTCACTACAGTTATGTTTACATCATCAGAGGAGCATCTTAGAGCTATAATTCTTGAATAGTGGACTCTATTTCTCAAATAACATATAGTATTCTTCATAAAATGAAATACCCTAGACCATAATATGGTTTGATAATGACAATGTCTATTGCTTCCTGATTATTATCCTTGACTTTACTCTTCACTCCCTACAGACATTTTGTGTGTGACTAATTATTTAAATCAAAGAATATTTCTCACATCATTTCATATCTTAAAATATCATAGCATAAGTGTGCTACTTGACAAAATAAAAATTCTTTCACATGACATTCAATTCATTTTATTCATGGGAATTTCAATAGTTGTATTCTTGATTCTGGAGATGTGTAGAACAGTTTTTCTTCCTACTACATTCAATAGTTGCCAATAAATTTATTACAATTTTATCATCTCTTTCACTGTAAATCTCATACTTGAGTATATTTTCTATTATTAATTAATGTTGATGTTTCCTTCCTATTTCATGCCAACCAATTTCTCCTATCAGAGTAGTATATGTGCTAGAAATAGATTTTATCATTGTATAAAGTGATTTTACTGAAGGCTTTATTTTACAATATTCAAGTTATAAATGCTTAAGAATCTTAAATTTTTAAAAACTACATTTCATTTCAGGGCACATCCAGTGAGGAGATATAGAAATGAAAAATGCAACATTGTGGACAGATTTCACCCTCACAGGACTCCCATATCAACCAGAGTGGCAGATCACCCTGCTCCTGGTTTTCCTGGCAATGTACCTCATCACAATTGTGGGGAACCTGGGTCTCATTACTCTCATCAGGAATGACCCTCACCTTCACATACCTATGTATTATTTCCTTGGGAATTTAGCCTTTGTAGATACTTGGCTGTCATCCACTGTGACCCCAAAGATGCTGGCTAACTTGTCACGTAAAGATAAGATGATATCTTTCTCTGAATGCATGATACAGTTTTTCTCCTTTGCAGTCAGTGCAACCACAGAATGTTTCCTCTTGGCAGCAATGGCTTATGATCGCTATGTAGCCATATGCAAACCTTTGCTTTACCCAGTGATTATGACTACCAAATGTTGTGTCCAGCTATTAGTGTTGTCATTTTTAGGTGGCTTTCTTCATGCCATAATTCATGAAAGTTTTCTGTTCAGATTAACCTTCTGTAATTCCCACATCATACATCACTTTTATTGTGATGTCATACCATTGATAAAGATTTCCTGTACGGATCCTGCCCTTAATTATCTAATGCTTTTCATTTTCTCAGGTTCAATACAAGTATTCAGCATAGTGACTATTCTTTCTTCTTATACATTTGTTCTCCTTACAATTTTAAAGAAGAAGTCTGAGAAAGGTGCAAGCAAAGCCTTCTCCACCTGTGGAGCCCATCTCCTGTCTGTGTCTGTATACTATGTCCCTCTACTCTTCATGTATGTGCACCCAGCACCTTCACAAGCAGATGATCAGGACATGATCTTCTCTCTGTTTTACACAGTCATAATCCCTGTGCTAAACCCATTGATATACAGCCTGAGAAACAAGCAAGTCATAAGTTCACTGAGAAAGACGTTAAGGTATGCATCTTAGATCTCATATGAATATCTACTCTCTATCTATTCTCATTACTAAAAAGCATTTTGAAAAATATTTAAATGATGATTAGAAAGTTATCATGTCTACATTTGTGGTCTGTATAACTACTAGAAGGACAACAGTAGGCATTGTATCAAACACTGGAAATATATTACTCATGTGTTTTAAAACTATCACATTGTTATTTTTTATTAAATGCAATAAAATACATATAAAAAGATGATTGTAATCATAGTTGTATAATGCTGATGAATTCAATGTTTTGTACTCTGTTAGCTCCTTAAAATATTTGCATCATTTATTCATATATAATTGTTACATATATCATGACAGAATAAAATTTAAAAGTGAAAGCAAGTGAAATCATCTTCCCGAGTGTGTTTTTCCATTATAAACATTCTGAGCACTAGACAGAAGATTTTATGTGAAACTGAGTAAAATAAATGTATAAAGATTATAACTCAGTGTATTTTTGGAGTCATATCAGTTTCTTGTCATCATGGTGGAAATTTGCTCTTTGATAGGAAAATACAGGAATACTGCTAGCTCTCAAAAATATATTTCATTTTTTAATTTTTATTTTCTTGAAAAGTAAAGTTTCACTTCTTGGGGGAATTTACTGCATATATCACACAGAAATATGTAGAAATACTTCAATGTAAACTTGAAAATGAGACGGGATTTAAACAGTGAAGTTATAGGAAAGTCTATGAAGATACTCTTAGATCAGTGTTTGCTTAGTAATTAGGAGATTTGCATGCATCTCTTTGCCTCTGATGTAATTTTAAATATTTTATAGGTGTGTTTATTTCTAAACAATAATTCTTAAAAGCCTCCCTAATTCAGAAGTTAACAGACTAAATATTAAGCACAGGGAGATAGAGTTAGAAAAGTAGCAGAATGGAAGGAAATATTTTTATTCTTCCTTTAAAATGTAGAAAGAGCCGGTCGTGGTGGCTCACGCCTGTAATCCCAGCACTCGGGAAGCTGAGGCAGGAGGACTGGTGCGAGTTCGAGACCAGCCTAGGCTACAAAAGTGAGCTCAAGGCCAGCCTCAACTGCATAGCAAGACCCTGTCTCAAAAAGACAAAAAAATGTAGAAAGAAGGTCTGTTGAGGGCCTCAGCATGAGCCGCTCCCAAAAGATGGCGCCGGCTTCCTGCTTCCGGGTCGTCCTGCGGCGAAAAACAACTTAGCTGTAATCTGCTTTTGCCTGGCAACCGATGTAGTAACCAATCAGATTTGATTGTGCGAGCGATGGTGATTGGTGGGCGAGGTGCTATATATGAGGGAAGCGCGGGCTGGAGGG
>PVJA010003185.1:0-14780 GCA_004027025.1 Myocastor coypus
TCCGATCTGAGGAGGAGGAGGAGGAGGAGGAGGAGGAAGAAGAAGAAGAAGAAGAAGAAGAAGAAGAAGAAGAAGAAGAAGAAGAAGAAGAAGAACTAGAAGAAGAAGAGGAGGAGCATTACATATTAGCTAAGAAGGTGCCTCTGAGTGCTTACAGTGATATTCCAAGCTCTGGAAGTAGTGAACCTTAACCCTAGTAAGGTCGTCTATGGGATGGAGTCCTATCAGGGCCACATGCTATGGAGCAAGAACATAAGCAGATGCAAAAAAGAAAAAACATTCAGATAAGGCAAGTAAGGCCTATTACTTGTTACAATTAATTTAAACCACAAAACCCTCCAACTGCAACAAATGACTGCATTTTTTTTCAAGAACGTATCTACAAAAAAGAAGCGATTATATTTAATTTATGGGTGGCTAGTATCAGAGCTGATTCAAGTACATGAAGTAGCATATTTTCAAGTGCTACATAACTCTAAGGGATTATTATCATTAGGGAAAGAGTGTCCTGCCAGTGTTGCTAGCAGGAGTCTAGCAAATCTTGGCCTTACAGAAGGGTGGGGAAACTGCCAGGGAAACGAGGAAGAATTTCTGAGTGAAAGTAGATGACATAGCCCCCTCTGCTGGCTTGGAGCTCAGCAGATAATACAGTCTCCATCCAGGTATACAGTCCCTAACAGGATTCAAGGAATCCAAGTTACTAGAGGAGCTAGGTAAATCGAGATGTTACTCAGACGAGATTCCAGCTGGAGATGGCCAGTGGCCACGTTCCTCACTTGGGGTTCACGATGGGATCTTTGTGCAACACACACCATTACACTGAAAGCAGAACAAGGAAGGCAGCCAGGGGCTATCTCTGCAACTTACTCTCCTTGGTCAGGAAAACAGCCAGAACCAAGAAGAAAAGCCCATCTGCAGAGAGAGAAGAGCATACAAAACTAAGGAGAATATCATAGAAGGGACCAATGAAGCCAAACTAATGAGAGAGTGCTTATTGAGTCATGAAATGGTGTTCAAGGGAGACATCTGCTGCTCGTAGAAGATCCTAGATCTGTTCAGAGATTTGAAGCACACAAGCAGATGAGGAAATGTTTCTCATGAAGCAGCTGAGTGCAGGACAATGAATAAATATGGTGTCACTTAGGACACAGTAGCTGAAGCATAGTCCAAATCAGATTTAAAAAAAAAAAAACCTAGCAAGCAAAACTGGTCTGGTCTACATTAAATCAGGAGACCAGAGTCTTTCCTGCCTGCAGGCCATAGATAAAATATTGTGATATAGAGTCCACCAAAAACTGTATTCGCACTTCAGCAGTTCACTGTACTAATAAATGTCTGGAAGCTGATGGCAAATGCTTTGAGCATCTCTTGTAATCAACTGTAGAGGCCAAAGGGAATTGGTATGAATCTCATGATGTTTCTAATTTACTATTAAAATATTTTTGCAAATTTTTCTTTTTCATGATGTATACATTTTTCGTGGACTCTGTATTAATATTAAATTAATCTTCAAACTTCAGGTTCAACCTTAAAGAACATTCAATTAGTGCATACTATAACCCAGTGACTTTATGGGACCTCTTATCTAAAAAAAAAAAATTAAACTTTTTTTTTTGGTCTTTTTGAAACAGTGTCTCACTATGCAGTTCAAGCTTGCATGGAGCCTATTTCTCAGCCCAGGCCGGTCTTGACCTCTGAGTCATCCTCCTGCCTCAGCCTCTTGAGTGCTGGGATTACAGGTGTGCACCACCATGGCCAGCTTTCTCATGTAAACCTAATATACCTGGAAATGGAGAGGAATCAGAGCACTTGAAAAGTACTTTGATAATCTCACACACACATCACCTCAAGAATTCTGTTTGGATCTTGAATACAACCCAAATGCCCATCATCTGAGGAACTGATAAATAAAACATGGTTTGTTTACACAATGGAATATTATTCAGCTATAAAGCAGATTAAATTTGAGGATTTTATTGCTAAATGGATGCAACTACATACCATACTCTTAAGTGAAATAAATCAGACCCACTGGTGCAAACATCGTTTTGTCTCCTTAGTGTGAAAACCTGAAGGAAAATAAAATCTGAAGGGTACAATAAATACTTGGAAACAGAAATGAAGCTATTCAAAAGGAAGGAATTACTGAGTTGAGATGGGCAGGAGAGGTAGTGAGGGAAAGAGATATATCTATGTATGTAAGCAGGATGGTTTCAACAACATAACTGGATTCTTGCCAGTCCATGCACAGGAGCAGTTAATGCTTAATTTGTTTTGTCTCCTTTTTTCAATTCTTTGACCTTTTTCTCTTTTTAATTTCTTATATATTTCCTGCTTTATTTCTTCCTTCTTCCAATCTTACATTTATATATCTGGTAATATGAATAACTAGTTTGAAGAAAACATATGCATTAGAACAAATACTGTGAAATTCATATTGTTTTGTTAAGTGAGATTCTGCATCACTTGTAATTTTCCTGTTTTAATACTATTTTGTATTCTCTTTTTTTTAATGAGCAGAACATATTTATTGAGGAAAAGAAAGCTCCTGTCAGAGAAAGGGGCAGGAAGGGGACCCCGAGTGGGTGTCCCCCGGAAGCTGTCTCTTCCAGGGACTTTTATAGTGGAAAACCATGTGGTGAGGTGAGTGTAAAGTGAAAACCGGGAGTGGTGGTGCACGCCTGTAATCCTAGCACTCAGGAGGCTGAGGCAGGAGGATTGGTGCGAGTTTGAGACCAGCCTGGGCTACAAAAGTGAGCTCAGGACCAGCCTCAACTGCATAGCGAGACCCTGTCTCAAAAAAAAAAAAAAAAGACAAAAAAAAAAAAAAGTGAAAACCATGGAAGCTCACTTAGGTGGACATGACGTGGGACAAAACTGTGGTCAACCAATGAGGTTATAAGCACCAGTGCTCGGGTAAAATTGACTCAATCCAATACCAAATGGGAAAGCGAATCACTTAGCAAGCGGGATTGAATACAGTCCAGGGTTTCTTCCACTTGGGGGTTGGCTTAGTGACTCATTTAGGCTCTTTTAAGGTGATGGATACCTATTGAGAATGTCAGTCCCTGATGCCCATTCCTAGGGAAGTATGTGGCTACATTTGTTTTCTCTTTCATCTTGAGGTCTGGCCCACAGCCGAGGTCTACTTGTCTTACAAATTGTAAAGTCACCTTGTCTTTCATCTTGTCTCCTTGAGGGCCTAGCCCTACCTGACTGCCTGTAATATTTCTATCTAATTTAGTTGCCTACAACAATCCACCCTCTGAAGAAGTAACCCAAACTGCCGTGACAGACCCATGGACGATGACTGCTCTGGCTTCTTTAGGCTGAAAAGGGTTGTAGTTGTGAACCGGCAGTCAGATACCCTCCAGATGTTTTACCTAAAGGCACTTGATAGATAACTGGCATTTTCCTCTTGGGTGGAGGTATAGCCTTGAGTTTTCAGCACTGGTTGGCGAGGCTGTGATTAAGGCAGTCTTGTCCTGGGCTCCAAGGTATGCCTTAGGCATCTGAACTGCCTGGTTTCCCTGTAGCTCACATCTACATTTTAAGACTCTGTCTAATGATCTCAGTGGGAAACTCTAAATGATACAGGAAACCTCCAAATGATACAGGGAAAACTCATCTCCCTACCTGACCTGGAATGAGTTCGTGTTCTCTAAAACCGAAGAATGAATTTTAGGAACAAACAGAGGTAATGAGCAGAGCATACTGACTGAGGGAAAGAAAGCTCCTGTCTGAGAGAGGGATGGTAGGGAGGCCCCGAATGGGTGCTCCCCTCTACTCACATTAAAAAATAAAATTTTTAAGAAAAGAGTTTTGATTCAAAGTCAATAATGTTGACATTGGTGGTAAAAGTTAAAATAAGCAAGTAAGCTCATTAAATAATTAAAAAGTGTTTATAATCCTATATATTACAACTCTTGACTTTTTTTTTTTTTTTTTGGCTGTTTCAGGTTGCCTTAAAGGTAGGTCTGGGGACCACACCACCGGCCCCTGTGACTGACTGTGATTGCGCACACAGGTGCTTAAACCACTGAGCTAACCCGATAGTCCCCCACAACTCTAACTTTTTAAAGGTAAGTATATTCTCTTGAGAATTTAGTTATATACTAGGCATGAGAGAACTTCAACCATTCCTACTGAAAATATTTAATGTAGAACACAAAAATCCTGCCAATCCGTACTGATCTTTAAATATCACATAAGAATTCTAACCCCTTAAAAAATATTTGTATGTCTCAGGACCTTGGGTTTTCTGCATTCTCAACCCCTATAATTTTTTTAGAAGAGTGACTTAAATACAAAATGCATTTGGAAGAGTTAAAAAAATAATGTTTATTGAAAGTGTTAATGTTTAATTGTTTAATCAGTCTTATGCACCTATGTCTGTGGATCTATACTGATTTGGTGATGAAAATACGTAATGCAACCATTGTTAAATTTTTCTTGTTTTGAAATTCTGTATTATATGTACTCTTACTTGTTACTGTTTTTTTCTTTGTTTCTGCTATTTTTACTCTTTAAGATAAAAAAAGGATGTCAAAAAATTACTTGTATGTAATTCAAATTTTAAATCATGCTACATTTAAAAATGTGTCTGCCTTTTCAGACACAATGGGAGTAGGGTGCCCTCTAGAGTCTTCCTTGTATTTTTTAATACCAAGTTGCAGGAGGAGCCTCAGTTTTAAACTTTCAGGCTATACTCATTCAAATTTAGAAACGTTGCAAATCTGACTATTACTTCTACAAAAATATTCTTCAAAATGTAATATAATTTTTTGTCCAGAGAAGCATTTATCTACACTATCAAAACAAAAGATTCAAAGATTTTCATTTAAAAATGTGCTGATTTTTATTCTATTATTTTTCCGGTCTGCAAATTTAAACTCTTTTTTTTTTTTTTCTTGCTTCAGAACCTTTATTTGTTTATTCACTTATTTTTATGGCCGGCTCGGCCCGCCCCGAGGGCAGGGCTGGTGCAGCATGTGGTGCCGGGGATCGAACCGCAGTCCCTGAAGCCGGCCAAGCTTTCCCAAGCAGGTACTTTAGACCACTGAGCCATCCCACTGGGCCCCTGGTCTGCAAATTTAAAGGGAATTGTAACATCAGTATGACTCTCCTATAGCTTATGTTTGTATTTTTATATTATGTATTCGTTTCAGTTTATAAGCTTCAATCAAAGGAAAAGAATAATATTTGTTACTCTAACATTTGAGGCCTCCATCTAAATCTTAGGCAGTGCAGGAGGATGCCTAGACGTTTTTGCAAATTGGACAATCGACATACACTAGTTATAGGCATAGCTAGAAATATTGTGGTACTGTCTAAAGCACAAACTTCAACCCCAGCTGTAAAGATAGGCACAACAGGAACAAGCTTACAGAAGTAACATGTAAAACCTAAGCTGCAAACTTGGAATTGAAATTAAAAATCAGCTGTACTGGGCCCACCCACGGGGGTGCACTGGGACTGGGTGTGGTGGCACACACCTGTAATCCCAGCTCTTGAGGCTGTAAACAGGCGGATCACTGCTAGCCTGATCTAGTAGAGAGACCCTGAACACCCTGTAGATCCCTCCTTAAAAAATACAAAAAAAAGGAAAAAGAAATTAAAATTCAATGTCAAAAACAGTGAATGGTTCCTTGCTTTAGTTTAACAAGAGATATGCCTTAACATGCAGCTATGTTACCCCATTTATGTATATAATGGATCCAACTTCCTTATGTGTAAAATGAAGATAATATTGATGAGCTTATTACATATTAATCAGTATCAAATGTAAAAGTGTATTAAGGCTTTATAAACTGTCAACAGCTTTGTATTTGAGGTACTATTTGTTTTCTGTGTAAAACTGAGAGGGCTGATAACTTTACCTAAGTGAGACAATCAATGAAACAAAATGCATTTCCTTGTGTTATTACTAGCTATTCTCAGAGCATCTTTCCCGTGTTTTCTCCTCACACTTGTTTCTCAAACACAAATGTTTCAAAGACTTTTTGGTGTGCATGCGTGCAGCTACACATGTGTCTGTGGGGCTCCTGTCCACCTTCTGCTGAGCTTTGCTACCAACCTAAATCTGTGAAAAAAAAAAAAAAAAAAAATTCCAGCTGATGTGGAAGGACACTTCCTTCTGATCTCATTTTGCTTAAAATTCTCGCTATGGAGGCCCTTTCACTTTCCTGACTTCATTACCTCAATAGAGTAGAGACACTTAAATTTGTCTTTCCAGATATATCCTCTAAAAACTAAGTTCACATCCCAACTACCTGTGCCAAATTGCCTTCATACCTAGCATCCGGGGTGGACCAGCACTGAGATCACAGATGTATAATAAAGGTTCAAAGCAATCTGTCAACATGAAACGAGGTGTCACACACAGAGCTGTCCTCTCCATCCATCAGTGGCCATGAATGTATTACTAAGAGGACACAGGATGTGAGCCAAAGGCACCTCGACATCATCCACCCCTGGAGACCCTAGGTCCGTGTGTGCCTCCCGTTCATTGTAGCCCATTGCTGACCATTCCAGGGGATAGTCTCTTTGAAAAGCTTACTACACAAGGTTTTGAGGTACCAAATATGGCTGCTGTGGCTTATTCTCAGATTACAGTTCATGTTTATCACCTCTCTTCTCTGTTGCCTTTGTATACTTCTTGATCTTCAGCCTACCAGGGAGCTCCGTTCCCCCTCAGCTGGCCCAAGTTGTGTGACTAGTGGAGTACCCAGACATTCGACCTAAGAGTCAAAGCTCTAAGTTTTTTTTTGTTCTTACCATGCCCTGACCAATGTAATTGCTGGCCCACCACTGTCACTAGACATGGAAACACTAATGAGACTCCTGAGTTCTGTAGAGTAGCACTTCTAATCTTCATGACAGCCAGCTTCATCTCCCTATGTATACAGTAGGTGCTTCTTTGACTGCTGGTACAAGGAGCCCTGAGAGCACTGAACTTGTTTTTAGTCATTTGAAGTAGTCACAATTTCAGGTTCAATGGACACTTACTGTGTAGAAAATATCCCCCAGTATAGCTGTGCTATAATACCTCTGCTAACTTGGTGAAAAGGGAGACTATGAGTTCCACAGGTGGGCATCAGAAAGTGATAGGGACCCATGCTGTTTCCATGTGTCGACTCCTGCAGCTGTGTACTTTAGCCATTGGGGACACCTCATTGGATTTAACAGTGATTTGAAAGATTACTAGCTAAGCCCCTCCATAACTTAAATCATTGATGATAAGGTATGTGGGGAAGCCCGAAGGACCTCTCAGCGACACATTCCTGTGTACAGGCTTTATTAATAAATCCCTCACCAAGAGAAGATGTTGTATGGCGGTGCTTTCTTAAACCATGCAATCTCTCAGTGCTTTAATAGTAGCATGGAAGAAACACTGCTAGCAAGGAAGGAGCCCCATATTTAAAGAAGATAGCAGTGCAAGTAAGGAAGAATCACTATTGCCTTCAGCTTGCTACTGAAGGATCTTCTTAAAAGATGATAACATATGGGGAGCTCATCATCTCTCCTGACAGGTCCAGCATTCAGCAGCGACGGTGGCTACATCAACAACGGTGAGGAGGTCACTATGCTATTGACCTCCTATGCACTCTACTTTGCTGCCATGATTGCTAATCACTTTATGAACCCATTGTACAAGCACAGAGTGGTTTCAGACAGAAGATTATATCCAGCAGAGGGCCGTTCTGTCCACCAGTTGTTCTGTCCTTCTGTTGGATTACAATAGCATGAGCTAGAAAGAGCCGCACTCCCGTGGGTCTGAATCCACGGCTTTTCCTCAGACCTTCTCAGCCTGCCATTCTAAGCCAGGCCACTCGCCACCCTTCTGACAGGCACATTCTTGCCTCAGCCCAGTTACTGAACATACGTAGTGTGCCAACCTCTGCTTCCTGGAAATACCACCCCCTTCCAATGGCTCTTCCTGCCACCTCTGGAGGTAGGCTACAAGGAGGCAACCATTCAAGTTCAATTAGCTTCCATATATAAAGCCAACCAGTCATTGAGGAGTCTCATAGATCGAGGTGAGGGAGATTTGCTAGTGCAACACAAGCAGGGACACTACCTGTTGACTGATTTATCTGACCATCTCTATCTTGCAGTCACTCTGTTCATCCAAACTTTACAGCTCAGCCACCTAACAAGACCCACACTGTGGTGGTCATCTGACAGGACAGTGTTCCTCTGTCTCCAGCAGTACTTAAATGGCTGCTCTTAGATATTTTCCACAGAAGACCTGATCTTTCCCAAAATCCTAGGCGTCTGTGTTACACCTTTCCTGTTGGGGTTTTAGATACTCTCCGTGGAGTCCCTATCCTTCCCCTCCCCCTTCCATGAGTGGATCTACCTGAGAGATAGAGCAGCTTACCTTATAATCCAAAACTTTTCTAGATTCTTTTCCTAATACAGTTCCCACCCAAAACTGACAAACATCATGTTGTCCTATAAATGGATCGAAGCAGTACTTTTAAGGGCAATGTATGCCATCTTAATTTAAAAGGCCCACCATCACTGCACCCAATTCTAGTTGGTGAGATAACTCATCCTTTTTCCACAGCATGTCCAAAATGATTGCATCCTTGTCTTGGTTACTTTATCACTGCTGGCATGGAGAACTTGCCACCCCAAAATTAAAGGAGGAAAGGCTTGTTTTGGTTCCTGGATAGGGGAGGTTTTAATCCACAGTCCCTGGCCCTAAGGCAGGATGGCACAGCAGAGGGTCTCAGTAGAAGAGAAAAAGTTTATAATGTGGAAGCAAGAAAAAGGACCCAGATGAGGAAAGCATCAAGGTTTACATCCTTCCAGGCCACTTCCACTAAGCCATCTCTCTCCACCAGACTTCGCTTTCCAACATCACACCCAGCTGTGAACCTGTCTAATCCGGCATCACCTAATCACCTACCCATGATCCAGAGTCACCCAGCCATGTCCTAATCACTTCCACAAAGCCTCACCTGGGGTGGAGGTGGGTAGGGGGCCTAGATATAAGCCGTAACAACCCCTACCGACCTTAACAGTAAAGCAGACATCCAAAACATTAGAGGGCTTTTCTCCCACCTTTTGATGCTCATAAGCTTTACTGAGGCAACTAGGGTATTTTCCTCCTCGTACACATCAGGTACAGTTAACACAATAGCATCATTACAGAGGGCCAGTGTAGCCATCTGCGAGATGACAAGGTAATTCAAGCCCCTTAGAGCTATATTTTTGTGGACAACAAGGGAGTTAATAATACCTAGGAGCAAGACAGTGATCATACACTACTGTCTACCACATAAAAGTGAGTTGACTGGTCAAAAATAGTGCATGTGTCAGATCAGTGGCAAGTAGTAAAGGCTATATGGACTGATCTTAGTAGAGATAAAATACCCCGCTCAGCTTGAGGTGGGTCCCCCACTGGGTGAAGTTGTGATAGTCTGCCACATCCTACCAAAAGCCCTACGGCTGGTGCATGGGTCAAACAGGTGAATCAAAAGGCAGAGCGGGCATAATACCACAGCCTGCACAACACCGAGAGCAGTTTTATTCCCTGCAATTTTTCACTGGCTGCAGTTTCACTTCTGCTTCTTTTTATATTTTATTTTTTAAGAGAATAAAAAATATGATCTGGGAGATTGCACAGCAGCATAAGCACCTGCCTGGAAAGTGCAAGGTGTTGAATTCGATGCCAGGTACTGCATGCCATGCCAGCTCTGAACATGCCATGCTGGCCCCAAAACTGGGCATGATGATACACACCTGTGCTGGGGAGGCTGAGACAAGAGGATCACTATGAGTCCAAGCTGCATAGAAAGACCCTGTACCAAATAAATAAATAAAAGATTAAAATAATGATCATAATAAAATAATAATAGAGAATATGAAATAGTAAAACATTAGAGATGATACAGAATTTCACTATACATAATGATGGGAATCCAGCTATGGTCATTATATTGCATATTGTTGTTTTCAAATGAATTATTCAGGTTATCCCGGATAAGCATGCAACATTGGTCAAAAAATTGCTTTAATTTAAGCATTAACTGTTTCTTTCAGTAGAGCAGTAGAAATCAGCAGTACAATTATCCAAGCTACTCTATATACACACATACATACTTTCCCTTCTTTCTTCCTTTGTTTTCTCCTTTCCCTCACCCCAATTGTTTATTTTCCTTTCAGAGTGAAGAAAAAAGAAGATAAAGTATTACTCGGTTGCCTCTTTTTTCTTGGTACAGGGAGTGGGATTCACCATAAGATGTATTTAGACCACAACTTCCATTAGTACTTTCTCTTCCAAAATCTCTAACCAAACTTAGGGTAGTATTTCTGGTTTCTCGTTTCAAGTGCCAGCTATTATCATACATCTGAAATGTCCTGAAAGGTCTTTACCCAATGCACACCATGATGCATGGCTTAGATTGCTTTCAAGGAGAGATTAGGAAAATATTTATGGCATACACATGATGGAGCTTCTCAGGGTCTGTCCTCAAGCAAACCCTAACTCCCATTCACTTAGTGGACTCTGATTTGTGAACGAGTTCAGATTTGGAGTATTCTCTACCACGCTTTGTTCCACCCGATATCAGCCTGCAGTTCACAACTCACTTTGTCCCATTTATCAGTGGTAACAAGCTGTACCCTTGCAGGTTTTTGATTCCCTCCCAAGAGATTCATGATGTAAACCCTTACTACAAATCCCAAGGAGTCAGGCTGTTTTGTTGCTAACCTAGCCTTGTTGCTTATTATTTATGTCCATTCCTACATGTCCACAGTGTCACCACTTAGCCTCAAGCATTCTGGAACTCTATCATATTTATTCACTCCAGGCCACCACAGATGGCACACTCCAACTGTCAACAGTAGCCCAGTGAGGTCAGTCTCTACAGACCACTCCGGAGATTCTCTACTAAATGCAGTGTCATGAGGGTTCTCCCAGGAAATCAGCAGGAGTGGGATCTCCAGTCTCGTGTTAAAATCAACAAGACTATGCCTACCACCTGGAGCTTCTAAGTCCATTCCTTAATATTTTGTCAGAGAAGTTCTGTCCTCACACAACTTCAAAGAGCCATACCAGCATGGCGTTGTAATGGGCTCTGGCAGCACTTGCTAGAGCATTAAAACCTAAGTCATAGAAATACAAATCCAAGTCAGTAACTTTCTACTTAGGGACACTTACACTGTGCAGCAAGCTCCAGGCCAGTGCCTTCAAGATCTGAGGCACACTCAGCTACCTTATTTCTGAAAAAGGAGCCAAGTCCCTTCACTGGAGGAAAAGATAGACTCTTTAATAAATGTTGCCTGGGTAACTGGATATCTACATGCCGAAGGCTGAATTTAGATCCCTATCTATGCACTAAACTAAAGTCATAATGGATTGAAGGTCTAAACATTAGGACAGGAGCACTTAATGTTCTGGAAAACAAACAGGTAAAACTCTTGAAGACACAGGTGTAGGCAAAGACTTTTTTTTAACAAAACCCAGTTGTACAAGAAATAACCAAGAATCAGCAAATAGGATGGTATCAAATTAAAAAGCGTCTAGACAGCAAAAGAAACCACTAGCAGAGTGAAAATACAACCTACAGAACAGGCCAAAGTTTTTAATCAGCTACTCCTCCGGCATAAGACTAATATATAGAATATATAAAGAACTCAAAAAATTAGGCCCCTCAAATTAAAGATCTGGTTTAAAAAAAATGGGCATCTGAAGTGAATAGACATTTCTTGGGTGAATAAATACAGGAAAAAATATTCAACATCATTGGTCATTCAAGAAATGGAAATTAGAGCACTGAGATTCCATCTCACTTCAGAAAAAATGGTTTCCATCAAGAAATCAACCAGGTTATAGCACTCTGGGCTAGAATTTGTCATTTGCATCTTGTGCTCTGAATAACTACTACGAGGACAACAATATGCATTGTATCTATTGTTGAGAATGTACTACTAATGTGTTTTGAAACTGTTGCATTATTATTTCTTATTAAAAGTAATAATAAAAATAAATCCAAAGTATAACCAAAAAAAAAAAAAAACAACCAAAAACAAACAGTAGGGAGGCTGTGTGGACAAAGGTACCCATCTCCACTGTCAGTGGGGCAGTAAACTGATAAAACCGCTAGGGAAATTGCTCAGAAAACTAAAACTAACGGTTCCATTTGATTCAGCTACTCCCCTTGCAAGTATCTTTCCTAAAAAGCAAAAGACACCATGCCACAGTGATGTATGGATACCTACGTGTGTAGCAGCGTAATTCATAAGAGCTAGCTCTTGGAAATAGCCTATATGTCCATCAACAGATAAATGCATGCAAAACTGTGGTATTTCTAGACAATGGAGTACTACTTTGCCATAAGGAGGGATAAGCCTGAATCATCTGCAGGAAAAAGGAAGCACTGTGAGACCATAATATTATGTGAGATAATTTAGACCTACAAGCTTAAGTAGCTCATCGTTTCTCTTCACACGCCTAAAATAAGAGACAGGAATAGGGAAATGAGAGGTATTGAAGTCAGTGCAGATAATGTACCTAAAAGTGGACCAAAATTTAGTGAAATTGTCTTACATTTTACATGTTCATTGGCCTGTTAGTATAGTTTTCAGTCTGAATAAATGACAATTAATTTTATAAGGTCTTATTAGATAAATATATGAATCTCATGCTGAAAAATGTAAGAGGTATGATGAGGGAAAGGGGGGAGATTGAAACATATTATGTACATGTACCAATTGCCTATATTAAATGTCATCATAATGTACTAAAAATATATGCTAATGAAAAATTAAAAAATTAAAATAAATCTACACCCCCAGCTCCTGGTACACTTCATCCAGATCCTGTAGTTTCTTTAAAAGTAGACTATTCCCTCCAGGCTTTGCCCTACAGCTGTGCTCAGTTTCAAATTTATTTTCTAACCTCTCAGCAATGAGAGAAAGAAGCACATTTTGAGCAGAACACACTGTGCATCACTTTTCAAAGCATTCGCCCACGCAGAGATCTCTCGTGTAGCTCATCCACCCCAAGCACCAATAAACTCCAGCCACATCTGCAACACACAGTATCCAAGGTCCAAGTCCCCTGGCATCGCCACCCAGGACCCTCATTCTACTTCTCAGTTGTCCACATTCAGAGCTCTGACACGCATGTGGGAGGGAGCAGGAGGTGGCTACTCCTCTCTGCATCTTGGCCACCCTCACCCTTAAATGCTAGTTCCTCTCTCAGGCTGCAGGAGATAAGAATCCACGTTAAACATGGCTGCATTTTCACCCCCTTCTGGTCTTCGCTGTCCTAAGTCCATGGTTGGCTGATCTGAGCCCATGGTCATTCAGGTTTTCCAAGGCCATTACTAATAGCCAGACAACTACAAAGTCACTGTTCTTCACATGCATTATTCATTTCCTAGAGCTGCTCAGTATTTTATTTCATACCTCTTGCAAGTACAGTTTGCCACTGGTCAGATTCTCATCCATTATATCAAATTACCCCCAAGAGTTTTCACTCCACTTACCACCAAACATATTACTTTTCTTCTACAAGACATAAGAAGTACAGATCTAGAAGTGACAGTAATGAAAACAGCCTTTCTTATTGTCTCAGTTACTCCTCTTTCATTGCTGGGACAAACACCCAACACTCAAAATAAAGGAATGAAAGGTTTATTCAGCTCACAGTTACTGGAGGTTTCAGTCCACTCTCGGCTGGCTCCAAAGCAGAGTGGCACATAGCAGAGACCAACCTTTCATGGCAGCAGCAAACAGCAAGAGCAAAATGGAAGAGTCACAGCAACAGTGGCAGCAAAGAGGGAATCTGTCTCTCTGTCTCTCTCATGTTACATTCAGGCCATCCACCCCAGGCTGGGCTTAGCACTCATCCATAACTCCAGAAGTACTAAGACCCATAGTCCCAGTTGATCATGAGTTAATCTCACACTCTAGAAGTCCCTGCCCCGTGACTGCATGAGGCTTTGGAGAGGACAACTAGACACAAACCTTATCAAAACCTCTGACTCTGAAATGATTGGATATCCTTTGAGAAGCAGCTGCCATCATTAGTATGATAGTTTTGCTTGGAAACTACACAAAAAGAAGATGCAGGCTGTATTAGATATGTAAGCTGATAGCTAATAAAGTCAGCCACGCTTTCTTCTCAGATTTTCTAATTCTGCAATAAGTGAAAAATAATTATCTTTCTCTTGAGATAGGGTCTTGCTACACAGTGTCTGCTGGCCTTTAATTCACTGTGTAGTGTTGGTTGGTCTCAAACTCAGCGTGATCCTCCTACCTCTGCCTCTCAAGTGCTGGGATTAGAAGTGTGCAAAATTTTTTAAAAGTTTGATCACATGGTCTTCCATTAACAACTGCAACTAAAATCATTAAAAGCCTCAGAGAACAAATTTCAATGATCTTTAAACTGTATTAAGTATTCCAAACATATATTCCTCCATCTATTCCTGAATGAAATATTTTCACATTAAACATTGTTAAAAGTAGAAAAATGTAAATATAGCATTGTGAGACTTAAAAGATGATTCCAGTCGTTCTTTTCTTCCCTCTTAGCTCTGTTTTCCAAATGCTTTACAATGAAAATGCATTCTGTTAAGATTTCTTTTTACTACACTTTCCATTAAAAATTTGCAACCACGTGAGACGAGCTTTAGGAGGCTTAGATTCAATAGCCTCCAACATCACAAGCTTCACTGGTGGCCCACTGCAATTGCAGAACATTTGACTGTATATGTATCTGCTTCCTCTTAGTCCAAAGAGAAGTATTTTCTTTTCCTTTT
>PVJA010003185.1:14880-52698 GCA_004027025.1 Myocastor coypus
CATGCCCACACACTGTACTCTGTAGAACGATTGTGAGGACAATATGCAATATGTCAACTTTCAAAGAAAAGAAAGGGGAAAAGAAAAAAAAATAATAATGTTGATTTAGAAGGGTTAATGTTTAATTGTTTGATCAATCTTATATACCTATATGTATTAATCTAAACTGATCTGATGATGAAAATATGTAATATAACCCTTGTTGAATTTAAACAATAAAAAATAAATAAAATAAATTTGCAACCATGTTTCAAAGGTCAAAAAATTTCTGAAGCAGGCAACATATCAGATATCTAGTATACTGTCTTACATGTACCAAATATTTTAATCTAATTTTCATATTTAACAATGTATATAGATTTATATAATTACAAATATATACATCCAGTGAAGGTCACGTCAACTCTAACACCAAAAGTTATTAAGAATCTAAATTATATGAGAAATACTTAACAGACTTCAACAAAATCTTGAAGTGGGAAGGATTATTTCGTGCTGCTGCCCTACCCCTCCTTCTATATTTTTTCACTCTCCCACTGTCATCTTTAACATGCACGTGTTGCATCCAATGTCCTTAAGCTACAGAGCTCGTAACTACATTAATAAAAGCTCTATGACAATTTATTATTTCATCAGCATGTTTCTCCTTTTAGGAGTATGCAGCGTAAAAATAAGCACTAATAATGAAAGTAGTGAATTATTTTCCTTCTAATTCCTCTGAAAGCAACATATGGGTAAACCCAAGTGGCAAAACCATTGGCAAACAGAAAGCCATCAATAATAGCATGATACTATCGTAGTGATATCTGTGCACCTATGTTCACAGCAGCACAATTTGTGATAGCCAAATCTTGGAAACAACCAAAATGCCCATCATCTGAAGGATGGCTGAAAAAGATGTGGTATTTTTATGTAATGGAATATTACTCAGCTATAAAGAATGATAAACTAGAAGAGTTCATATATAGGTGGATATATCTTGAAAATATACTCATAAGTGAAATAAACCAGACCTACATATGCAAATATCATATAGTCTCCCTAGTATAAGAACACAAAAGAAGAAAAATAAATATATAAATTTTGGAGGGGTACCAGGAATCAATCTCAGGATCTTGCGTTTTCTGCACCCTCAACCCCTATAAATTTGTTTAGAAGAGTCACTCAAATACAAAATGCATTTGGAAGAGTTGAAAAAAATTAAGGTTTATTGAAAGTGTTAATGTTTAATTATTTGATCAATCTTACATACCTATATCTATTAATCTAAACTGATTTGATGATGAAAATATGTAATACAACCACTGTTAAATTTTTGTTCTTGTTCTGAAATTCTGTACTATATGTACTCTTGCTTGTAACTGTTTTTCTCTTTGTTTCTGCTATTGATACAACGGTTTATTTGCAGATTCAGCCTATGTACTGTGTGACTTGAAAGGTTCCTCAGAAGTGGTAGCTGAGTTTTTGCTTCTATAAAAAGGCAGTAATGTGTACCTTGCAAGACTCTTCATGAGGATGTATGGAGACCATGTATGCATTCCACGGTGCCTAACAGAGAAGTGGCTTTGAGGTGATGAGAAAGCTTGCATTCTACATTTCCCTATGGGAGCTTTCTAGGGCTGTCATAGGGGAGCACCGGAACCTGGGTGGCTTTAGAGTAGAAGTGTATGCTCTCAATTGTTGAAAGCCAGAAGCCCAGGTCAAGGGGTCAGTGACACTGTTGCTTTCTGGAGGCTCTAGAGGAGATCCTGTCCTGTGATTCTCTCCTGGGTTCCAGTGGGCACTGACAACCCTGGCCTTCCCTTGTCTTAACAGCTGAATCACTCGATCACTGTCTCTGCCATCACACAAAAATCTCCTCATGTGAATCTGGGTCTTCCATAATTTTCTAAAAGTGACACATAACATTAGATGTACCCCAACCCACTAGGACATCATTATACCTGCAATACTCTTTCTGGGTAAGGCCAAATTCACAGGTTCTAGAGGTTTGTGTTTCACATCGGTGCCATATCAGGCTGACTATAGCCAAAGGGTACAAATAAGGGCATTGTCTCCGACTGTTCAGCAGCGTGTCAAGCCAAAGGCAATATTCTTTTGGAGTGTGCAGAAGTTCCCTTCCATATGTAGATAGCATCATGTCATTGTCATTTCCAACTCACTGTTAAATTCTGCTATTCTTTCAAATAGTAAAAATCTTTCCCATTTTAGGAAGAAACTGAACTAAGCCAAGTTAGCAAAGGAAACCACCAAACTTCTGACAGACTAAAACACAGGTCCAGGAGAAAAGCTTACTTCTTGCTGCACATTCTTTTGACCTATTTGAAATTGATTTGTGTCCATATCACCTATTCAAAATAATTTCAAAACTCCCCTCTTATGCCATCCCTAGCTTGTATTATCCCTTCTATTTGTGAAAGTTCATCTATGCAACAAAAGCTACAGGCACTGCAAACTGTCTTCATGAATCTTCAAACCTCATGACTTATTTCCCTTCTGGGTTGTCTTGTCATTTGTCAGAAAATTTGCCTCGAGACAATGAAATGTGATTAAGGAATAGTGTAAGTTTGAATGGTTGAGAGCCCGTTGAATAAATCTGTTGGCTGGTATGTTTCTTAATGTTCCCTCTTGTAGCTAATGAGATATACAGCCTCATAAAAATACAAGGAGAAAATGGAACAGACAAGAAACATATGCCAAATTATAAATGATAGGGCATAATATAAAATAAAACCAATTCAAAAATAATTGCACATAAATCTACAGGAAAAGGACAGATTCATCCAAGGGAACCACTTCAGAGTTACATCAAATAAGATGACACCTCCCCAAATCTATAAAACTCTTACTCTATGCAAGCATTTTGTACATTTACAAACTTTACTCCTGTGGTAATGAAGCAGCTGTATGAAGGAGTTCTGTACTTGAAAGAAAAATCTCTTGTGCAGGGCTGGGGATATAGCTCAGTGGCATAAGTGCCTGCCTGGCAAGTGCAAGGTACCAAGCTGGGCCTCCAGTACCTCCAAAAACAAAACACAAAAATCTTCTGTTGAGAGGCTTAGGATCCAGAACAATGGTAGATCATTTGCCTACTGTGTATGAGACCCTGAGTTCAAAGAAGAAATAAAAAGAAAATAAAATATCTTGGGTTGAGACGGGCGTGGTGGCTCACGCCTGTAATCCCAGCACTTGGGAGGCTGAGGCAGGAGGATCGTTGTGAGTTCGAGACCAGCCCGGGCTACAAAAGTGAGCTCAAGGCCAGCCTGAACTGCACAGTGAGACCCTGTCTCAAAAATTTAAAAAAAAAAAAAAAAAGTATCTTGGGTTGAATTTCCAGTTTTACCCAACTCAAACGGTATTAAATGGGGAAATTACCAACGTAGGTACTTGCTCTTCACCTATAATATTACTGCTAAACATAAATACATATGAACATGGAACATTACCTTATAAACTATAATAGGCTACTAAAGGGTCGGAGATATAGCTCAGTGGCATAAGCCCCTGCCCAGCAAGAGCAAGGTCCTGAGTTCAATCCCCAGAACAAAAAAAAAAAAAAAAACCTAAAAGGTACTAAAGTATAGGTATTACTACTAAAGAGCACATCTCACAAAAGTAAAATGAAATAATATACTATAAGAACTTCCTTATGTTTTCATAATTTTTAAACACCAAACTGGGAGATAATAACTAATACAGGATCTACTCTTGACTAACACAGTGGCAACAGTAAACTTTTGGTGCAAATTACCCAATGTGTGTTGGATAATTCTGTGTGTATGTCCATGTGGCTTTGAACAGAAGCCAACAAAACTCAAAGTCCTGCATTAAAAAAAAAAAAAAATCCATAAAGTAGCCCACTGCTAATGGGCAAAGAATAAAAATGCTTCTCAGACTTACCTAAGAAATGCAAGTTGGAGTCGCCTTAAATCAACAATCTCCAACACTGCCAGTTTCACCAGTAACCCAATGCAAATAAGGAACATTGGACTGTGTATGCAGCTACTTCCTCTCAGCTCAAAGCAAAGAATTTTTTTTCTTCTTTCTTTCTTTTTCTTTCTTTCTTCTCTCTTTATCTTTTTCTTTTTCTTTCTTTTCTCTTTCTTTACCAATATCAATCAGAAAATGCTTCATGTCTACACCCTGTGCTCTGTGTAACTATTATGAAGACAACACTATGCAATGTGTCCGCTATTATAAATATACTACTAATGTGTTTTGAAACTATCTTATTGTTATTTTTTATTAAAAATGATCAAATAAAAATAAATTAAAAAGTCAAAAAAAGAAAAAGAAAAGAAATGCAAGTTGACAATAAAACTAAGCTAGCAATTGAAAATAGTCAGTGTATATGCAAATATCTGCAAAAGAACGACCCATGAACACATCCACAAAATGCCATGAAACCAAAACAAAAATGCTTCCCATTGATGGTGACCCTTTATCTTCCTCACCTGCTGTGTTCGGGCAGAGCCAATCAGCACGAAAGTTGGACTCCCGCGATGATTACATTATTTTGCAGAAGTAATCATGGTCCAAATGAGATGGCTTTGTATCTGCAAAGCTTTACTCCAGAGGCGTTCAGTCCTTCTTGACAGCTGCCTTCCTCACGGCGGCCAGCACATTGCTCAGCTCCTCACGCGTCCTCTTGGCATGGATGTGCATCCCCACCCTTTTCTTGATGAACTTGAGGGCGCATTTGTCCTTGGAGACCCTGAGTGGCTCCATAGTGCACCACTCCTAGGGAGCAAAGCGGCACACCTCCCAGATCATGTTCCGCACAAACTTCGTGTTTTTTGGCGAGGCACCCGCAGCGGTGGCTGTGCCTCACTTCGCTCACATTCAAGGGGCCTCGGCAAGAGTACAAGACCCTCAGACCAGAGGTTCCAAGGAGTTGAATTTTGCCAGCAACCTGCACAAGCTCAGGAGAGGCCCTCGCAGTCAGATAAAAACCACAACACATGTGGCCCTGTGGCTACAGCCCTGTGGATTTGCACATGGAAGCTGGCTCACTCAACCCTGATTCCTGACCCCAGGAAAGTCAGAGATAGCCCAGGAGGGATGTTGCAGCTGCTCACACTCTGATAACTTTGTCACACAACAACAGAGAATGAACGCCTTGGCAGCACGGCACAGCCTGCCTTCCTGCTCCTGATGCCTCGTCCCAGCTAGGTGTGCAAGCTCAGCTTCTGAATGAGTTAACATCTCCGTGTTGGGGCCCAGAGGGTGGGAATTAAGAGATGTTTAAAAACAGCAATTCTGTCATGAAATGATTCTCCTCAGTCACAGGGTAATTCCATCACGTTTATGACAGATTAAAAATATTCTTAAATATTCAAGTTGACACCTCCTCTGAATAACTGAAGATGTTATACCAGATTGCAAGCTTTAATCACTTCACATATAGGCATAAAACTTTCTGAAATTTTTTATGCTTGACAGAAATGCTCTTATTGAATATAAATCTATATGCTATACTAGAAAGAATAATGACATTTAAATCAGTAATGACCTATGAAGCACCTTCTGTGTACCTCATATTAAGTTAGGGCTGGGATCAAACATACTTCCTTACTACTAATTCTAAACAAAAACCATGGTTAAAGTGTGGGCACAATAGCTCAGTGGACTAATGCGCTTGCTTAGGCAAGCCTAGCAGGCACCACATGCTGTGCCAGCCCTGCTCCCAGGGCACACTGAGACAGCCAGAGTCCAAGCATAGTGGCACCCGCCTATGATCCCAGTGCCAGGGAGGCTGAAAGCAGGAGGATCACCATGAGTCTGAGCTGCCTGGTGGGACCCTGCAACAACCAAATACATAAAAAAAGAAGGTTAGTGGTGAACTAGTAGGAATATTGCCATTAAGATCAGACACAAAGATAAGTCCCTGTCACTTTGCTAGTTAATGTGCTACAAGAGATTGCCCTGACCATGGAGAAAGATAAGAAATAGATGACTGTGTTGTAAATGAGAGCAATAAAAATGACACTTCTAGGCAAGAAGACTTTCTACATTAAAACTCTACAAAACCTATAAATAGTTAAGTCTTAGGATATGATATATTAAACATGTTCTTACACACAAGCAACAGATAACTGGAATACATAAATTTAGAAATGCTCATTAATAACATAAATTATTGTTGTTGGCACCTAGCAATTTAGCAAAAGCTATTGTAAGACATAAAAACTTTATGAATATACCCTAAAGGAGACAGCTTAATGGCCAGGGAGGTAGCTCAGTAGAATAAGCGCTTGTCTGGCAAGTGCAGGGTCCTGAGTTCAATCCCTGGTAGCTTAAGAAGCCACATCCTATTCTATAATTCCATAAGCTGATACAATTCAGGCAAATATGTTAGGAACATTTTATTTGGTTTTCACATTTACTTGTATATGAAAAGTTAAAAACTCACAAACAGCCAAAGCTATTTGTAAAATATGAAGAGAAGACACCCAAGTTAACATCAAGATTTACTACATAGCTTTAGATAATGCATAATGACCTCACTCATACAAATATTCTTACAGGTGGAAGTAGTCTGATTACCTTCATTATAATTAAAATCTACTGCCTTTGGAGCAAATGTACTACCTCAGCTTTGACAATAACATACTGCCATTTGACTTCTCTTCCAAGTTTCACTGCTGCCATGGAAATCAGGGAACCTGCCAGATTTGTGGCCCACAAAGGAGAGCCACTGGAGTAATGTTAGAGGTGGGGTATACCTTCCACTGCAGCATTTCTCAGTGTTTTCTAAGGTTGCATCCTCCAGGCCTTTGTTAAGTTGTAATTGAAGTGGAGAGTACACGACCCATGCAACCAACCTACCCCATCACCCCCACGGCAAGCCTTGAGAGCCTAAATGCTTTAGATTCCTCCTTTTTTTGGGGGGGGGCTGTACAGGGTGTTCAGGGTCTTACTGCTAGATCAGACTCATAGTGATCCACTGTTTACAGCCTCCCAAGAGCTGGGGTTGTAGGTGCGAGCCACCATACCCAGTCTTCATTGCCCTCTCCGCACTCCCCAGGAATTGAACCCCTGGCCCCTGCGCCAGCTTGCAGGTGCTTTAATCTGCTGAGCTATTTGGCCAGCCCTTAGATTCCTTCTTGTACAACAAAGTGGACTTTTTCTATAAATGACCAGATTGTAAACATCTTAAGTTCTGTAGTCTATGAGGTAGAAGTGAGGATAGTTCATCACAAGGGAGATTAGAATGCTATATCTAGAAAATACTGAATGATATCAATATTCAACTTCTGACACTGCATTTTGTAATCCAATATGATAATTTTATAAATTCTGAAGTGTCTTCCTTCCATATGGAAACCAAAGGTTTGGTTGTGGAAATAGACTTACTAGAAGCCATAATGTACATCAAAATTCTTTGGCATGAATACACCACGTCAGAGGTAGACTAGATCAGTCGACTTCACTTCAGCGGAGACTAATATGGGATCAAAGGTAAAAGCCAGTCTGAGCATGGCCACCATGAGTAAATAGAAGCCACCCACACACCAGACACTCTCTGGAAATGTGAAAGAGAGAACAGAAGCACCCTCTTAGTAGAAGGTGAAGGACATAGGATCAGAAGAGAAACCAGAATATGCAGCCTCTAAATAAATTTCAACTTTGAATTAATGGGCTATTTTCACTAAGAGTGGCTATTCTGGACTGAAATGTTGAACCTTTAATAAGACAAGAAAGTTGATTTTGCAAAACAAGAAATGTCCCCCAACACATTTGGCAAGTGTAGCTCTTAGTATAACTGCTCATAGGGTCAGGTGTCCCTGCGCCATGGATTAAGAAGAGATTAGAGTTAATGTATTGACAAAGGAAAGATGGTTCCATGGTGTTCTTAAATCCATACCACCTTTTCCCAAATATTTCTACCAGTAACATAGAATTTGTTGAGTTTTTTTCTGTGGTTTAGTGTAGAAAAGTGAAATTAGAGGTTTGTTTTGTCAGCTTTCTATTTTCAATCTCTTCTCTGACTTCACATTATTAGTGAGTTTCTCCCTTAAAATAATATTCAGTGCACTATTTTTCTTTTTCAAAAGTATGTTTTTCCTTCCTGTACTCTTGGCTTAGGGTTTTAAATGAACTCCACCACACCATAAGATCTTCATCATCAGTCCTGTCCTTTGTATCTTACATCCTACTTCCACAGCTCTCACCTGCATAATTAAATACAGTTTCCTCCCTCTCCCTCTCCTTGTCCTTCTCCTTACCTGGTCCCTCCCCTTCCCTGCCCTCCTTCTCCATCTCTTCCCTTCTCCCCTCCCCTACTCTGCTTCTAACCCATCATTTACACCACAATGAAATTAATCTTCCTACAAGACCCATTCCATAGGTAACTATTCTATTTAAAAATACATCCAAGCCGGGCGTGATGGCGCATGCCTGTAATCCCAGCACTTGGGAGGCTGAGGCAGGAGGAATGGTGTGAGTTCGAGACCAGCCTAGGCTACAAAAGTGAGCCCAAGGCCAGCCTGAACTGCATAGTGAGACCCTGCCTCAAAAAGACAATAAATAAATAAATAAATAAATAAATAAATAAATAAATAAATACATCCAAGATTCTCTATTTCTTCTCACATAAGCTACTTAATTAACTACATTACAAAGGATAGTATTTCTCAATCCTGTCTGCCCATTAGAGTCATCTGGGAAGTTTTAAAAGCTAGAAGGATTCCATAACTTTAAAATAGGATAAGTAAATCAGGATTTCTCACACTGCTGCTCAGCTAGTAATATATTTTTAGAACTCTCCAAGCGATTCTAGAGTGCACCTGAAGTTCAGAATCATTGATCTAGAACCAGATCAAACTGAAATTGGGATGGATTGCCCTCGGCCTAGGACAGTGGTGTGTCACAATCACCTGGGGGCATTGCTAGTGTCCCCCGACTTCAGGCCCACTAAATTACAATCTCTGGTGGAAAGTGCTGAAAATTTCCATCTTTAAAAATTCCAGAGAGCAAACTGGTCAAGCAATGGTCGTGACTTATCCAGATGGCTGACCCTGACAACAGTTCTACATAGCACTGTACATGGTTCCAAAGTAAATCCTGAGGGAATTTGGCTGACCTTGAGAGATACGAAAGTCACACGTTTTGCTATACATGTCATGCTTAAACTTGCCCTTAATCACCCAGCAGAAAAGTTTAACCACAAGGCATTAAACGGAAGGCTAGATTATAATGCTGAGCTGTAAAAGGCTTGAATCAACAGCTTCTAACATTGCCAGTTTTACCAATAACCTACTGCAATTACTGGACATTGGGTTATGTATACGGCCGCTTTCTCTTAGTTCAATGAGAAGAAATTTGCTTGTACCAATAATGACTTGAAAGATTATAACACCTACACCCTGGGCTCTGTATAACTAGTAGGAGGACAACAATATGCATTGTATCAAATATTGAAAATTATAACTATAGCTATAATTCCTTATCATCTTTTTTTTTTGTTTGTTTGGTTGTTGAGACATGTTCTTGCTATGTAGTTGAGATGGACCTTAAACTCACTATGTAGCCCATGCTGGTCTGGAACTCATGACAATCCTCCTGCCTCAGTCTCCTGAGTGCTGGGATTACAGATGTGGGACACCACACTAGGCTTAATTATATAATTTCAATTCTTTCTGTAATTAAAAAATTGGTATTATACTGCTCAGTTTTTTTGTATTATAAAAATGATTTGTTCCTTTCCAAACAAAATGGAAAAGCAAACAAAAAGTGCATCATTAATCTCAAAATCATTTATAATTTTTGTAATTCCTGTGCTTTTTAAAGAAGGTCCTTGCCTATTTTTAAAATTGAAAACCAATAGTCTTTCACTTTTATCACCAGAGCACTGGATTCCATAATCCATCATTTTCTCAGGCATCTTCTTCCACCAATTATTCTTCTTTCTGAATATTTAAATATTGACTTATCCCTGTCTCTCTCTCTGTAGTACTGGGTATTGAAATCAGGGGCTTTGCACTGAGCTACATTTCCTATCCTTCACTTTTTTGGTTTTCCAGCTAGTTTCACTAAGTTTCTAAAATGCCCATGCTGAGCTTGAATTTGTAGCCCTCTTACCTCATCCTCTAAGGACTGCACTATGGGCACACACCACCCTCTCTGTCTTCTGGTTTTTATTTTTCAGCATATAAGCATGCTGTTTATACTTTTTTTGGTACAAACTTATTCATGCTTCCCAGTTCTTTTTAAAGTATTTCTCATGTGGTTTGGATTTTAATCATGAACTCTGTGCTCACACCTATGTCTTTAAGATTTCTACCTACTTTCTCTTTTAGAAGATTTAGTATTTTTTTTAGACATTTAAATATTTCATCCATTTTGACTGTAGTTTAGTCAAACTAACTGAAAGTGTACACCTACCGAAAAAAATAGCTTTAATTATGATCAAGATATTTTGGGCAGCTTTAATCACACTTGTCAAAATGTGGAAGCAATCAAAATACCTTCAGTACATGAATGGTGAAATAAATTTCAGTAGGTCCACACAATACTAGTGAGTGCTAAAAACCATGGTCCATCAAACCATGAAAAATATAGACTTTTCTATCTGAGGAAGGCCCATCTGAAAAGGCTACATATTGTACCATTCCATCTGTATGCCACTCCACAGTAGGCAGCACTGTAGAGACGGTATAAAACTACTGGTTGCCAGCAGTTGGGAAAGAGGACAGATGAATAGAAAACAGAGGACATGCAGGGCACAGAAATTTTACAGCAGTGAGACTAATCTCGGTGGTATCATGATGGCAGACACATGCCACTATATGTGTCAAAACCTATAGAAAATACAACACTAAGAGTGACCCTAACGTAAGCTAGAGGCTCTGGGTGATATCAGTGGGAGGTCATGTGTTCTAACAAATTCACTCCACTGGTGGGGGAGATCCACAATAGGGAAGCCTGTGCATGTATGGAGCAGATGATATATGGGAAACCTTTGTATCTTTCTTTGCTCTGGACCTAAAACTGCTCTCTGTGTTAAAAAAAAAAAAAAAAATACCTTATGGAACATATGTAACACAAAACGATACAATTCTCATGGGCTGTTATTGTCTTAATTATTTTTTTCTTTGTTGAAGCATATTACCTGACACCTAAGTTGAAAAGAGAAAACGTTTTTTAACTCACAGTTTGTAGAGATTTCAACCCATAATCAGCTGACTTCAAGGCAGGGTGGCACAAAGTTCATAGCAGCAGAAGACCGCAAAAGCAACAAGAGACAGACAGGCAGGCAGGCAGGCAGGCAGAAAGGAAGGCATAGAGATACGAAAAGACCTCTTTCTGTCCTTTATATTGTGTACAGGCTACCTGCCCTAGGGCAGGTATAGCAATCACACCATTAATTCCAGCATTGGACCATGAATTAATCCATCAAACTTTAGATTTAGCCATGTATGAAAAGCCTACCTCAAAAAAAAAAAAAAAGAAAAAGAAAAAAGAAAAAAGCCTACCTCCCTGTGATTGTATGAGGATTTAGGGGGACATCTAGACAGAAAGTGTAGCATTCCACAGCCAGCTCCCCAAAGATTCATGTACATTCTTTTATGGAAAAGGCAATTAGTCCACCTCTAAGAGTTGCCAAAGCCATAGCGGCTTCAGCACTGATGAACAGTCCAAGCCCCAACTCTCCTCTGAGACTTAAAGCAAACTCTTAGCTGCAAGCATCTGTGCAAATGAAAAGAGAGTTATATACATCCACCACTCAACAGCACAAAATAGACATTACAAATAGGAAGGTCAAAGGAGTGGAACCAAAGCAAGTCCAAAATCCAGCAGGGCAGACATTAAGCCCTGGGGTTCCACGTGCAGCACCTGAGGCAGTCTATGGCAACATGTGAACTCTGAAGTCCTATGGCACTCCCAGTGGTTCTAACTCTCATGGCTTCTCTCTTGGGTCTGTTCTCTTCCTCCTTGCAGTGTTTCCCAGATGATCCATGTCCCTGGCTTTTCAAAACCTCTGGGGTCTCCGTTGCACTTTTGGCTTCACACCCATAGCTTTACACACTGTTCTTTCAGAGGCACCCTGCCTGGCCTCCCAGGCCTTTCTCTGCCATTAGAGAGAAATAGCAGATAATTGTGTTTAACCCCACAATTATCCCATATATTATAGGTGATGTATCATTTCAGAAACATCAAAAGCCCAAATTCCCCAGAACCTCAAGCCCTCTGGACAATCAAGATGTCTCAAATCCCCACCATGAGTCAGCCCTGTCTCTTAAGGTACCACATCTGTGGAAAGCCTGTGTTAAAATTTGAATGTCCTAGAAGATAGGCTTCCTGAAACCAGGAGCACTTCCAGCGTGGTTATTAAGTTCTGAAATACCGTATAGGTTTCAATAATGGCTCATCCACCTGCCATTTCATTGTGTGACCTTAATTAATCGCATAACATATCTGAACCTTAGTTTCCTTACTGCAAACATGATTCCAGTTCTCATAGTATTTTTTAGACTATTTGTCATGATTTGGGAGAATGAGAGATCTGAGTCTCTTCTTCGTGTTTGCTTGAAGACGTATGTTCCCTGTTCCCCTTCCTAACCTGACTGGGTAAACAGAGAAACAGCTTTCCATCAGGCTCTGCAGGCCATCTGGTGAAGTGTGACAATACCAAGGGGATAGCAGCCTGTCCCTCTTGTCCTCTTTGGTCATTCTGCTGTCTTCTACAGTGGGCACCTGTGTTTTCAATTTTCTTTCTCTTTTATTTTTTTTAATTTTGTGTTCAATTTTCATGAGATAATACTCTGGTTTCTCTTCAGATCATATAAATCTTTTACCTTTCTCAACTTTCAGGGACTAAACTGACCAAGATAGATCTAGTTTTCCAACTCTAGATTCTCACCTGTAGATACATCAAAAGACAAGTAGAATTTTAACTCTGGTTCAGAGAAATTAGGAGGCATTTTGCATACCCCAATTTAGGTCTATCAGTGATATGGCTGAGACCTTGAGCCCTATTTGATTCAGATTCCTGCTATATCCTGTATTAATCAGAGATGAGGGAAAGATGAGTGGTACAATTCAGGCAACAAATTCCAGTATTCAATTTCACCTCCAACAGTAATGAATGTAAAATTGAGATCTTTATGTCAAGGTCTAAACAGGTACTCAGTAAGTACCTTGAGCAATCTGGCTGTTCTCTGTGAAACTCCTTTCAAGCACCAGAAGACCCTCATAAAAGGCCAGGATCTTCTCCTGACATTAGAACCACTATGATTAGTATCAGTACCAGCACACAACTACCTTTGCCATTTGTCCATGTCCTGTTGTCACTCTTAAAATACAGCTCTTCTGGACAGCCTTCAGCCACCAGAACGTAGAGTGATGATTGTGGTTTTAGTAGTACAAAGTGGTTCCTTGCCACATCACAAAGCCCTGCAAAAATATTAGGGTCTTGAATGCTGACTCTTGGGAACATATTGTAAAGATAAGAAACTAGCATCTTAAAGAAACAAAGAACAATAAACAAAGCTTAGGGTGGGTTGTAATTTGTTATTTAGGGATTTCAGAAAACTAGGATTTAGAAAGGTGTAACAGCTTATCCTGATTGATGTCTCCACCCTTACTTGAGACATTGGTGTAACAGCTGATCCTGATAAATGTCTCTACCCTTACTTGAGACATAGGTGTAACAGCTTATCCTGATTGATGTCTCTACCCTTATTTGAGGCATTGGTGTAACACCTGATCCTGATTAATGTCTCCACTCTTATTTGAGACATTGGTGATTACGCCCTGGCCTTCCTGTAATTCTTCTATTGTATCACCTAAATAAAAAGGAGATGCTTCTGGAGTTCTGGGCTCACTTAGAGAGAGACAGATCTCAGTGAGACCTCTGAAGCTACATTCATCCGGTCTTCTCATCATTTCTTTCAGCTCCAGATCACAACATACAACAATATATCTTACAATAAAACATGGAAGACAGAAAAGGCTGATCCTTGGATCAGCAAAATGATGTTCACATCAGCATGGTTTATATTAACTTTGGAAAACCTGAAAATAACTTGAATACCTGGAAATAACTATAGGTTGATGAGTTGAATTACACAAATCCATTTGGTGATGTATATGTGTGTATATATAATATGTTATAAAAATTATAGCATGGAAATATGTTATTTGAAATAAATCAAAATATAATATTTTTCAATATTTTTACAGATTTTTAAACAATGAAAGATAAGTGTTAATAGTAATTATACAAGGGTGATGGAGAGGAACACAATTTTTACTCTCTTATTTGCCTGTTCTTATCATGAAAAATTATTTCCTTTGAAAACTCGGGGAGATTTGCATAGAGACACCACACCAGAATACTTCATGACAAACCAAAAGGACAAGCTTCCTGGCTGTGACTTCACCCACCTTGAAGGCTGTCCTCAGTTTTCATTTTGGGATGATTTCATCTCTAAATATGCTTGTGTGGGACGACATGAGAACATGATGTATTTGGCTGTGGGACCTCTCCTTCCCACGGATTGCACATGCTTGGCCATGCTTGTCAACTAATAGCAGGGTCAAGCAGAAACATCTTTGTTCTTGCTTTGTTCTGCAGTCTTCAATTGTATGTCCATCTCTAATGGTCCCTCATTAGTAACAGTAAGTGATGGTTTGATTCCTGTTTGATTCAAAACTCTTCTGATCATAACTGTACAAAAAAAAGTAATCCTCAGGCAAGTAACAATGTTGAGACTCTTATACTCCATACAGAAAACCAGAGCAGGAATTGTATTCATGAGGATAACCAACACATCTAGGAACACTAATACCTGGCCCTCCACTCTGCAAAGGAAATTAACTTCTGCCCTTTCCCAGTAAAGAAATGGGAGGCTAGACAGATAGCTCAGCAGAAAAAAGTGCCTGCTTATGCAGACACAGGGACCAAAGTTCCATCCCCAGCATGCAGTGCCAGTCCTGCCCCTGGGGCATGCTGAGAGGTTGATTGAGACTGGACATGATAGCCCGTGCCTATAATTACAGCACTTGGGAGGCTGAAAACAGGAGAATCACTATGAGTCCGATCTGTGTAATGAAACCTTGTAAACCCTGTAGTAAATAGGTAAATAAATAAATAAATAAATATAAAAGAAATGCATATGATCAATGGGATTTTTCAGACTCAAAAGGTTTCGTGTTTTGTTAAAGACAGCAAATTTCAGAATTCAACTTTTTTCTTATTCTGGTTTCTGAAATTCGGTTTTATCTGTACAACAAAGGAATAGCAAAACACTGATAATTTTGATACAAATAATGTATTTTACAAGAACCTGACTGAAAATTAAGAATTCTGAAATTTAATGTTTTCTACTATAAAATATTGAAATAAATACATATTGTAAAATATATGATGAGTTAATTCTTCTTTCTTTTAAAAAACATAGTATATAAGAGGTTATTCAAGTATATAGAATTTTAGGTGACAGTTTTAGGCTCTTAAATATTTCCTTAAGTGAAAATAGCACAGTTAAATATCCTTCTCTGCTATAAGAATGTTTTTGTATAAATTCTTTGTTACCATTTGATAAATACATATTATATTCCAGGCTTTAACAATAAAATCTTTTGCAATTCTCAGAGCAATCATTTGAGATAAGGAGAAGCATACCTATCCTACAGATAAGGAGAGAAGACAGTTAGAATGGCATGGTTGGAATTCTAACACGCGCCTGTAGCGTTCTCCTGAAATATCTGCTCTTAAGCTTGGGCTCATCCTGACGCCGGCACTCAAGGTCATTTAGCCTCTCTCTTCTGGAAAAAGTGAACAAGACCTCTTTCTCCTGCCTTGTTCTTTCCTTCTCTATGAACAATATTCTCACAAGACAAACCACTTCCTCCTCACCTTTGTCACTATGTCAGTCTTCATAAGGTTCACAGAGACACTTTTATAGCTAGGTCACATCTCCCAAGAATAAAAACTAGAGTCTGACTCTCAGGCAGGCTACACTGTGAGGACACTAGTGGTTTAAGTCTATCCAAAAAAAAAAAAAAAAAAAAATTAAGTCTATCCAAAATGCAATACACGGCAAATTTCTTCAGGGGAACTTTTGCATTTAAAAAATTAATCCTTGGGTTAATATGCAGATTAATTTTAATTAAAGAAAATACTTCTTTTCTGAAATGAATTTTGAGATTATCTCCTGACTTTCTGTTTTATTCTTAATTTTTTTTTCAGGACTGGGGTTCGAACTCACAACCTTGTACTTGCCAGGCAGGCACTTGTTCCACAGAGCTATCTCCCCAGCCCCTTACTCACAATTTATTTAATCCTAAATATTTTTCTTTTAAATCTGCATGTATATTACTAGAACACTACATTTGTTTCAAACTATTTATTTTCAACTATATGATTGTAAACAGTCTTGAAAGACATGGAAATTGTAATCTCTAGAGTCTATAGTCAAAGACTAGGACTTTTATTCCAGGATAACAAATTGACCTAAACAATGCTAACAAAAGCAATTCCATTTATTGCTTAGGCAATTCCTGCATTTTACGTGAAGCCTCATTCAAAGAACACAAACAAATAAAGCTTAAAGAAGATGGCTAAATTTGGGATTCTAAACTCCGGGATTCTCTTATAGCCATAGAATTAAACCTCTAAATTATGAGAAAACTTTAGCACATGTAATTAGCAATTTGTTAGTCTGAATATTGGGCCTTCATAATGTACAAAGCACTGTGTTGCTTTTAGTGAAGAGTAAAAAGGCGAATGATGGGTTCTTGGCTCTGACAAGCTTACCTTCTAGTGAGGGAAGTAAGCAATGCACATGGTTGGCAGTAGGTAATGTGCATCACAAAATATGTGCAATGAATTACTTTTCTGAAATAAGATCAGTAAGTCAGTGATAATTAAAATACAATACTTTGGATTTGTGCAAATTATTTGCTATCTTTTCTGAGATATTTCAGGTGGGAAAATCACAATATCTGCTGAACAAATGACCATTTTTTTTTTTTAGTTGGTAATTTTTTCTCATTAACTTTATTGAAAATCAACAATTATATAGTATATTAAAAATTGTAGACAAATATTGAAATGTGAAAGATATAAAATGTAGACAGTGAATTTTAGAGAAATATTTCTGAAATGAATACACAGCATTAGATTAATAATAGATTGAATATTTTAAATAAATTATTTACAAACTTAAATGAATATAACAAAAAAATCTAAAATAAAAATTTACAGATCAGACATGTAATAGTTCACTCTGTGCCAAAATCAAGAAACCTATATTGAAGCCAGGCGTGGTGGCGCACACCTGTAATCCCAGCACTCAGGAGGCTGAGGCAGGAGGATCGGTGCAAGTTTGAGACCAGCCTGGGCTACAAAAGTGAGTTCAAGGCCAGCCTGAACTGCATATTGAGACACTGTCTCAAAAAGAAAAAAAAAAAAAAAAAAAAAAAAAAAAAAAAAAAAAAAAAAAAAAAAAAAAAAAAAAAAAAAAGAAAGAAACCTATATTGATATAATTAGAGTTCTCAAAGTAGAAAGGGCTAGGGAAAAAAATATTTAAAGATTTAAAGTTTCTGAATTTAGTTGAAATTATAGTGCCACATTTCCAACAAAAATTAACCTTTTGCACAAGAAATTTGAATACTATCATACCACGATACACAAAAATCAAATTGTCCAAAACAAATTACAAAGAAAAAACACTAAGGCATATACATAAAAAGTTGGCTATGGAAAAACAAAATTAAATAGCACCTTATTGCACATTAGAAAAAAAAAAAAAAGAGCAAGTGGGTAAGAAATTAGGCTATTTCATTCAAAACAATCTGTCCTCATTGATTTTCATGCTTAGCCAACATATCTTTGAAAACTAAAAGTGAAATATTTTCCTGTTGTACAAACTCAAAATATCTCCAGATGTAGCATATAGAAAATAACAAAGAGCATAATCCAGAGGGCAAGAGAAGCTGCTGCATGGTCCTGGATAAAGAATAAAGAGTTCTCAAAATGGTCGTTATGCAGGACTATGTAATAAATAGCATATAAACCCATTTAAAAGGTCATTGACGATTTCTACAAAACAGTATGAATCTTATGTCAGCTTATATGTATATTTTTTCATATACATATATGTATGTATGAAAGACAGGGAAAAAGTAATATAAAGTCAATGAAAAATGTAAATATACTTTTTAAAGTTTCTAATACTCAGAGGAAATACCATACTATGACTTATAAGTAGATTATAAGTCAAAGATACAGTCTAAGTATTAAACTAAAACTAAGGATTAAATAATATTCAGAAAATTAATTAAATAGTAATTATTTGAAATTAAATTAAATATTTCAAAACAATATTCCAAAATTTAAATTGTGAGTCTGGCTAAAAGGCCAGAATGTTGTGTATCATATGTACCAATCAGTCATCAATTTAGAATACTCACACAGTATTTGAATAGGTTAGTATATATAAAAATATCAACTAAGAAAAAGTTTTCATGATAGCAAAGAATTACTAAAAATAAAACATAACATAAATACTGGAATGGCAAATATATGACCAGAACTTCTAACAGTTTGTGGATAGGATGTTGCACAAAGTTCTAGTATATGGTGGCCGTGGACAGTATCCATGACACTTATTGGTGGCCAGATGCCACTTGTGGGACTGAGCTATTGCTATTTCCTTGATATCCACCCTGCAGACACAGACAAAAGCATGACCCATAGGGTGCAGAAGTCCATTTGTAGAGTATGCTGATGGAAGTATTTTGCTGCTGTATACAGAAGAATAGTTGAAAAGGCTGCTTTTGTATATCTCCTTTTCTCCTCTGTTTAATTGTTTGCCCTACTTGGAAGATTCTTTCCATTCTCCTTCACAGAGTTGTAGTCATTTTGATCCCTCTCTAGAATACCTTTTAGTATTCTGTGTAGGGTTGGCTTTGTCATGACAAAATTCTTTTTTTGTTCTTTGTCATGGAAGTATTTTCACTTCTCTATTATAGTTCAAAGAAAGTTTTTCTGGGTATATCAGTCTACATCAGAATTTTTTTTCTTGTAAGACTTGTAGTACTTTGCTCCATGCTCTTCTTGACTTGATGGATTGTAGAGAGAAATCTGCCATTACTCTGATGCCATTACTTTAATGTGATCTTTTTTTTTTCTCTAGTGGCTTTTAGTACACTGTCCCTGTGCTGAATTTATAGGATCTTGATTATTATATGTCTGGGAGTGTTTTTAGTTGGTTTGTTATTTGGAGTTCTGTATGTTTTGGTTACTGAATGTCAGATAGTTTCCCCATATTTGGGAAGCTTTAAAAGATCTTTTCTAACCTTTTCACTATCTGCAATGGTTTCTGTAAGGTCTGAAAATTTATTTTCACTTTCATTCAAACAGTTTTTCCAGCTTGTGATTGAGGTTTTAAGTACTTGTATAGCACTTTGAATCTGTTTCATACATTCTATTACTTTCCTGTATTGTTCATTCAAGGATTCTATCATTTTTCTATTCTCTATTTTTATGCGTTTTCTTTAGAAGCACTTACACTTCTTTCATTATAGTTACCATTTCTTTTTTTTTTAATTCAGAAATGATTTCTGAACAGATTTCCTCTATACTTTTCCACAGCTGTTTCTTTATTCCAAATGCTATTACTTCAGAGATTTCAGGTATGTGGTTTCCAATTTCTTCTATGCTATTGTCTCCTACCTTTCTTGGTGGGCTCAGGGCCTGAGAATGCATTTTGCTCCTTTTTGTCATTTTGTATAGCACTGTCTTTTGATCTTTCATGTAGACCTTTGATTGAGTTATTATCTTAGCACCAAGTCCACATCTATCAAGTTCAAACTTGTCCCAGTGGGTATGGCTTGAGTCTGGCTGCTGTGCTCCACTATCTGTTGAAGCCCTTGGAGGTGAACCTACTGTGCCACTTTGGTAAGATATTCTGCTCCTGGATCAGCTTATGGGTCTTGCTGCTAGCCTTTCTACAAGGAGTTCTACCCCAGTGTTCCACAGCAGGCCTGTCTGATGGAAGAAGTTCCACTCAAATGCTGGGCCTCCACTCTGGCTCAAATGAGGAGCCAGCAGGCCCCGGACTGTCCCACTTACATACCGTCCTGGGCACTGGCGCAAATCGATCATTATTTTTAAGCGTTTACTTGTACTTTCAAATAGAGATGTAAAGTTAATGATATGAATTTGTTGAGCTGATTAATGAGATAGAACCAAATTGTCTGACTGACCAAATAGTCTGATAAAAGCAAGACAGAATTTTGTTCCAGAATGAGGTTCAGGAAACTATATCAAGGTGCAGGCTGTGTTACATAAAATCCTTCTTCAATCTATACTAGCAATTTATTTTTAAATAAATTGATTAATTTCAATTTAAACCTAGAAAAAATAAGACCTATGTTTCTGATTAATTTTTATAATTCTAGAAAATCCTGTGACTCTTCATGCTAAAGGAGCCTTGCTTGCAATGTAAAGTATCCAATTGTGAGGGTGAGGAACACTGAGTAATCTTAATTCTGATGATGGGAATTGCAGTGGCATGAGAGGAAAAGTAATATTCTAAAACGGCTAAGGAGGACCCAGCCCCAAGTGTTGATAAAATTTATAATTCCATGTTATAAAAATATATTAATTAAAGCAGGGGTTATGATCTTGGCAAGGTAAGATCTAAAGAAAGGATGTGGGTAGTGTGTAATGGATATAGCTCAATCGCAAAGGACTTGCCTAGCAAATATACGGTTCCAAGTGCAATTCCTGCTTGAGGGGGTGGAGAGAGAAAAATAAAATGTTACAAAAGGAATTAAAAGATACTTCTTGTTCAGATGGCCCATAAACTCTTCAAACAAGACTATGAATCCCAATACAGCTGATTGGGTATGTTTTCTTGAACAAATCATGTCACTACTCCTAAACTGGGCATCCTTGATGAATAGGTCAACTACACACGTCTTTATAGAATCCCCATATATGGGGTATCTAAGATAAAAGCCATAAAGCCTATACAGGGTGAAACATATTTCAGACTGTCCTCAAATGATAAGGCTCTATTTCTGATCAGTTCTTGCCTTAGTCACATGACTTGTGGCTTAGGAGAAACATTATAAGGGCCTGAGAGATAGCTCAGAAGCATAAACACCTACCTGGAATGCACTAGGACCTGAGTTCAATCCCTGGCCCCACATGCTCTGGAGTCTTGGACTCAGATCCCCAGGCACACCATCTCAGCCCCAGATACAGGTGCCCGCTGTGAACCCAGAACAGGACATGGTAGTGCATGCCTGTAATCCCAGAACTGGAAGGTTGAGCCAGGAGGATCTCTATGAGTTTGAAATAAGCCTGTGGGGCTACAAAAGTGAGCACAGGACCAGCCTGAACTGCATAGTAAGACCCTGTCTCAAGAAAAAGAGAGTCATTGTAGATAAAACTTCAATTCTCTAAAGTTCACTGGTTCTACTATTACCTCCCCTTATCTCCCCAAGTAATTTCTTCTCTGAAGCCACAAAGTTTCTACAAGCATTCAGGACTCAGAAGTTTAGAACTCAAAGTAACTGACCTAGCAATGAATGTGTAGCTAGGAGCAGGGTGAAGAGGCATAGGATGTGAGAAATAAACATTTAAAGAGGTCATTAGAAAGTATAAGGAAATTTGGTAAAAATTCAGGCATGTAATTTTTGGGATACAATGGTTAAAAATATTTTATGTGTAGTGATGTTAAGATTAACCATCCTAGAAATTAAAACACAAACTTAAAATATTTATAAATTCACACGAATCTGTAATACCAGTAAGTCAGGAGCTATAATAGGAAATTCATAAATTCAATATTAGCCTCAGAACGTAGGGATATCCTTGCTCAAAATAAAATTTTTATACCTCAGTTTGTCATTTTCTAAGTTGTGCTTGATGCTTTTGTTATAGCTGATCGCCCACTTTAGCCAAAGAGGTATAATTGTGCTAACTGGTTGTTCTTCCTGGTACACCAAGATCGAGATCGTCTAAGAGTCATAAAAAGTACTGTAAGCCAGTGCCTAAGAACTAAGGGCTTGTCCAAGTAGGCAGGAACTTTTCATCTCCAATAAATTAAAGAGGTATGATGTTGCAACATACTCAAAACCAAAAATCCAGGGTGTGGGGAGATAGATCAGTGATCTAAACACCTGTCTGGCAAGCACAAGAACCTGGGTTTGATTTCTGGTACTGCATGCCATCCAACTCTGGAACACCAGGAGCATGGTACCGGCCAGTGAAACTAAGCATGGTGGCACACAACTCTAACCCCAGCACTAGGGAGGCTGAGACAGGAAGATCACTATACAGAGTCTGATCTGTATAGTGAGCCAAATAAATAAATAAATTTTTAAAACTCAAAAGCCAAATATATTTGGAAGCCACCTCTGAAAAGTAATCATTTCCTGGTTCCTTATCAGTGTGTGATTTCCAAGTTCTTGTATGTCTTTGTCTCTTGGATTTGTTCTGGGTGGGCTAGAGAATTAAGATTGCATTTTGCTCCTTTTCTTTGACATTTTTGAAGCTCCAGCAATCACCCAAATAGAGTTCCATAGGCTGCCTAGAGTCTGCCAAGATTCTTAAATGGCTCCAGGAAAGGTCCGTGACCCCTCCCACTGGGTCCACAGATAACAGGTCTCCTGAGTCCCACAGGCCACTCAGAATTCTCCTAAGTTCTTAAAAGTTTGGACTGGCATCAGGAGAAGTTCCATACCTACACCTAGTGGGCAAAGGAAGGTCAGAGCTCACCAGGGTCTTCAGGCTGCCCAGAGTGTGTCATATTTCCTAAGTGGCACCAGGAAAGCTCTGCACTTGCGCACACTGGGCCCACAGATCAAAGTTCACCTGCATCTCGCAGGCCACCCAGAGTTCTCCAAGTTCTTAAAAATTTGGAGTGGCATGAGCGGAAGCTTTATGCTGCATGCTGGGTGCTAAGGAATGCCAGAGCCCAGCAGAATCCCACAGGCTACTCAGAGATTCCAGTCATGCCAGGAAAGCTCTATGCCTGTCAGAATTGCAAATTTATGAAGGAAAACACATTGAGGAAAATATTTTAAAGCAAAATAGGCATTTGAGGTATAAATTTTCATGAGGGAGAAACCTTTAAAGGAAAACTTCATTACAGGAGACATAAACAGTTATGTTTAATTAAATATTGATTTGTTATTTTGCTATAAAACTTTCTTCTAAAAGTAATGACTGCTTTAACAAATGCAACAATAATAACAAGAAGCATGAGGTTTTTGTGGCCACTTATATGAAGAGAATTGTGTGATCTAATTCAGACTGCCATAGGAATTAAAACTTTTAAAGAGAGAATATAATAGGAATTATTTGATTTTAGCTTTGCTTGTGTAAATATGGGCAACATCAGATTCAGTTCTGTGTGATGTTTTAAAATGAGGAAGGAAAACCTCTTGGAAATCACATCTAGTAAAGAAAGTCACTTAGGTGTGAAAGAGATTCACCAAAATGTGGGAAATGTGTATCTTGGAACTGGTAGAAATGAGTAATACTTCCAAAGGTAGCCAAAATAAACTTCTGATTAAAGACAATGGTGGAAGCCACGGAGTGTTTTAGTTCTAATCCCCTACCTGTTTTCCTCTTTTAGCCACACAATATCAAAAGGCACATGGCTACTAAAGCAACCAGAAGTTGCAAAAGACAAACAGTGGTTGTTTCACATCCAGGGCCTCGCAAATCAAAGAAACCAATTGTATCTTCACAATGTGAGAATGTTCAAGTCCTCCTAGCATCCTGGTTTCGACTGCCAGGAATAAAGGGGTTGTGAAATAATGAGCAATTTAAATATATCCTAGTGTTTTTAGTGAAGAGATAAGAGAAAACCCAAATTTCTCTTTAGAACAGAATAAAGAAAAAAAAGTAAATCAGGCAGTGAACACATCAGCCAGGGCAAAGCATTGATGTCCAACACTAGCCCAGTGTCCTCTGTGCCCCATAGCATTTCTTGGAGTGAAGTAATATTTTATTTCCTTTATTACAGCTTAAAGAACTCATGGGCAACGAAACATTATAAGAAAAATCAGAAATACTTCACTTTGACTAAAAATGAAAATACAAGGCATGGGAAGTTATGGGATGCTGTACAAAGATACGCACAGCATTAAATATGTATACCAGAAAAGAAAAAGATTCCCCAAATTAATAATACAAACTGCCTCATTAAGAGATAAAAATTTAAAGAATCAATCAAACCCAAAAGAAATGACTGTACTCTGTATCTGCTATACCCCAGACACTGCCATGCTCCCTGTTTCCTGCATTGCTGAAAGATGTCTGAGAATAGAACTTTGAAGAAATAGATCTAAGCAACCAACCACCTTGAGACAGTAAAGAACAGGTGGGAAATTTGACCTTTTTTCAGGAACTCATACTAACACTTTATTCTCCACATTCTATAGACATTGTGCTACAGTAATAGTTATAGGATCACATGCTGAAAGGCCCAGCTTATTATAGTGTTATGGTTTATGTCTAGTTGTCACCCCAAAGCCTCATGCAATCATGAGGCAGGGACTTCTAGAGCTTGAGACTTGAGTCGTGATCCACTGGGATTACGTGTTTTAGTACTGATGGGTTTGAGTACTTCTGGGATTATGGGTGTGACCTAAGGCAGATAGGCTGAGGCAGAGAGCCTGAATGTAATATAAAGAGAGACAGAGAGGCAGAGTCATACTCTTGCTCTGCTGCCATGGTTGGTCGGTTGCCTCTGTCACCATTTTTGTTGCTGTTCTGCTGCCATGAACTGCTGGCCTCTGCCTTGGATCCAGCCGAGTACGGATTGAAATCTCCAGTAACTGTGAGCTACATAAATCTCTCCTTCCTTCATTTTGGGTGTCGGGTATTTGTCCCAGCAATAAGAAGAAAGTAACTAAGACATACAGTCCAAGCCAGTATGTAACTGAAAGAGGTATGGCAGCCCCAAAGGAAACAGCATTGTCCTTCCAATGCTTTGCCTAGCACATGAGCACCCATGTCTAGTGAGCCAATGGATGGCCCTGCTTTCCCACGGAACTCATGAGGTGGCCTAGGATCACGTTGGCATCACAGTCGGATTGGCTCCACATAAAGGCCACCCACTGCATTAAATAAACTATTTTACTATATAAGTGTGACAGGAACATAAAACTTGAGGTTCTTCCTTGGTCCCATGTTCCAGATGGTCTGAACTCTCCCCAGTAGCACACTACAACTAGGTCTGGTACCACAGGTAAGCATCCTTGTTTGTTTGTTTATTTGTTTATAAAACATAACTGGGGCAACTTCAAATCTATTCCCTCTGTTCCTTTCATTTTACATTCCATTATCACAGCAGTTCTCAAGCTGTGGATCACAAACCCAGTGGAGATCGAACAACCAAAACACAGGGGTTGCCTAAAACCATTGGAAATCATAACTGTACCAAAATTACAGTTTTGAAGTAGCCCCCAAGATTATTTTTTGGTTTGGGGTCACCACAATATGAGTAACTGTATTGTGGGGTCACAGCATTAGAAAGGTTGAGAACCACTGCATTAGCATGTAGCCTTCCAAAAGGCAGTTTCATTGTAGCCTACCCACAGTTCTGTTTGTACACTTAAGAAAACCATCAAAAGCCACATATTTTATGCTTCCCACTGCTCTTTGCCTGTACAGCACTAAAAGGACATTCCCTCCCCTATTACAAAGGGCTGACAGAACCCCATGTACCTTTTCTGCGATGGAAACTACTCTGATTATAGTGAGTAGGTTTAGGGAAATGGTCTGTTCATTTGACCTCACATTATCTAGAGTTCTTTGCACATTCCATTAGTAGATTTACTTGTGTTTCTGTTTAATTCTGCTTCTCTTTCACCTCCACTCCATCTCCCTCCAAGGTCCTGGTTAACAGCTACAGAATATTAGCAACCTGTATGTCCTCAGCCCTTGACATTACTGGTAAATATATGGCTTATGAAATTTCAGATTTTGAAGGACAAGGCCCTACAATCCATTGGTAATTATCCACCCTGATCCCTGAAAATAATTATAATGTTCTATTTAAGCTTTTCCAACTTCTTGAATAGGTCTTTGACCTGGGGAACTTCGTTATGTGGTATCTTGGTAGAGGGCCCACATTGTCAAAGGATCAGACAACAAACACCAGGCTGGTGACAAAGCTATTGAGAAAGGAGTGGGTGAGCAGGTAGGTTCCCTATCCTTGCCTGGACTATAACTAAGCTCTTGGAAGGATGAACATTAGACCCAGGACACAGCCTGGCTCTTAAGCTATGGAATTTTGACTAGGAAAACATCCTTATCGGGAGTAAGGAGTATTCTGTGTCAAAGCATTGATTGCACACTGTGTTGCAATGAACCGCCCTAGAGTTCTACCTGTACGGGTTCTTTGAACATTCAGCTACAGCTGATTCTGATATTCACAAAAGTCCTCACTGAGAAGACTGCCTTATAAGGAAGAGGTATCAAGCATTTTATTATTAATTCACTCTTCTTTGCTCCTTTATGTATTTGCAACACAGATATTTACAGGACTTTCCATAATGCTTGCTTCCTTTATGTCCTTTTATCTATGGTTTGGTTCTATTTGTTCTTTCAGAGGAAAATGAAGTATCTAACTGCACCAGCATGTGTAAGGTCATCATGGTGGCTACTTTTAGAGGTCAACTCTGGAATTAAAGAACATGTAGTATAATAGTTGATTGATTGTATCAACTTGAGAAATTCAAAACCTGAACTAAATTGGCTAAGCAATTCTACACTCTGTGGTACACCCCAGGACAGAGCATCACCTGGGTAGTATAAAAGGGGGCACGAGGAAGGACACATCTGCTTCTGTTCTTCAGAGGAGCTCATCTCCTTAAGCCCAATGCCATCTCCTGCTTTCTAGTGCAGACTCCTGTGTTTCTGGCAAGGATCCTTCAGGCTTCTAGTGCTGCAGATCGATCAGCACTAGATACAGACTTGCACTGGACACGGAAATGAATTCCACATTGTAAACTGAAATCTTTAGTCTCCACATAAAGACACCCTCTGCACCCTTCTTCATCCAACTCATAAGCCAAAGTTGTAATTTCTTATACATTTGTATATCTTGTGCTATATCTGTTCAGTAAAACATTCACGATACCTGTAGAAAACCGGTGATTATTATAGGTACGTCTGTTAGTGGATTTCCAGAGTAGATTGGTATGTGAGTTAGTGAACTGCGTGGGAGGATCTACCTTCCTTTGCATGGGCCCACCCCACCAGCTGAAGGCCTGGAGAGAATGAAAAGGGAGAAGAATTTATTTCTCTGCCCCTCAAAGCTGGGACACATTCTCTCTCACCCTTGGATATTAGATCTCTAGTTTTGGAGTCTAGAACTTGGCCCATCAGGCTAAGTATCTCAGATAATTATACAATAGCTTTCATGGTTCTGCGCCCTTAGGACTTGGACTGAACCAGCTACGGAATCCCAGGTGCTCCAGCTTACAGACAATCTCATAAGTTACCCTTCAATCTCTATAATGTCATAAACAAGCACCCATCATGCATCTCCTTTCATATACCTACCCATCTATTTATCTGTCTTATTAATCCTAAATCTCTGGAGAAACTTGACTTGCAAAATAATGTTAGGTCTTTTTATTTATCACCTCTCCTAGTACTTTGAATTAGGTTCCCTCTAGCCTATTTAGAAGAAATAAATCTTTTCATACTATTAATGATTTCTTTTGTTGTACAAAAGTTTTTTAATAGGAAAAGAGACCAGTGGTTGATTCTTTGTAGTACTTGTGTTTTGTTTATGAAATCTTTGCCTACACCTCTGTTTTCAAGAGTGCTAGCCTGGACTACAAAAGTGAGCTCAAGGCCAGCCTCAACTGCATAGTGAGACCTTGTCTCAAAAAGACAAAAAAAAAAAGACTGAACAAACCTGTCTAGATGGCTCACAGAATATGTATTTTCAGAAGAAATATGTACTGGTTCTTGAAAGATAAAATTTTAGATGGTACTAGAAAATTACATTATCCTATTATATCTTGTATATATGATGAGCTGTGTTGTATCAAGTTTTGATTTATTACAGTGGGTCTGGCAAGGTCTTAGTCCACAGATAAGACATCTGAAGAACAGTCGCATCTTCAAGTATATTTCTCTCCCCCACTATAGTGGCTTAACTAATGGTCAGCTTGTAAAACTAAGCTGTACTGAGTCATTATGGTGCTGGGTGTGGAGGGTCCACCTGAGTACCACTGCCAACAGCATAACAGGAAAGGTGGAAGGGAAGATGGTGCACTGTTGGTTTTCCTGGAGAAGCTTGTCACCCTGGCTCTCCTGCTATGAACTCAGCTGTTCACATCATAAGGGGAGCTCAGGTCTTCACTGTTGCTGAGAAGGCATCACTGTTGCGGCAGTTTTCTTCAAGGGAGCGCTGGTCCTTACTGAGAGCCTCACTCTCTGGCTCCAGTGCAGATCCTTCATTCCACTGGCACAGACTTCCTATCTTCCACCACTGACCTTTCGGCCTTCCTAGTGAAGATCCTTGATAGAGACTTATATACGACATCATCATGGGCTCCAGGCCTCCAGCTGGACTCTTGCTTTGCACCATCAACGGTCTCCTAGACAGTTATCTTTTATCTACTGTTGCTTTCCTTCAATACTGTCTTCAGATTTTAGCTATAAGATAATCATGGCCCATTTAATTCGGATCAAAAGTTGCTATGTGGAGCTGCTGCAGTATCAGAGACCAGCCAGGGTAGTGTGTCCAATAAGAAGGGAAGATAGAGTCAGGCAGGAACCCATGTGCAGTGAGTAGGGAATCTGCTCAAGTGAGCAGTTTAGCATAAGGCGTGGAATCTACGCAAGTATGATAGGAGGGCAACTGCATCAGGGAGAGACTGGCTTTGTCAAGAGGAGATGAGTAACAGATTGGGGATCTTAATGAGAACCTGGGTTTTCAATGGCTACATGTATGGGAAGGAAGAAATGTAGAATTAATAAATTTTGATTCCTGTAGCAGTGTATTGCAGTTTGAAGTACTGGTGTAAACTCATGGTATCATACAGTGCTAAGTTAGATAAAAATTAGCACACAGTCAGAAAGGGAGTGGGCTCACAAGGAAGTTGGTGAGAGCTGGAGGCATCAGCATGTGGCTGGAGGAGCATCTGAAGAAGGCAACACTGCGAGATTAAAGTCACAGTGATGACACCTTCATACTTCTCTAAAAGACAAAATGAAATTTAAGATTATAGTATAATTAGGGCCACGCAGTCCATTAAGTTTAGCCATCCAAAAGTCTCTCGCCCCCAGCGGGCTGCTTTAGTTGCTGCTGCGGCTGCGCTTCCCGCCAGTCCTCCCTGTCACCGCTGCCGCCATGCCCGGAGGGCTCCTTCTTGGCAACGAGGCTCCCAACTTCGAGGCCAACACCACCATCGGCCGCATCTGTTTCCACGACTTTCTGGGAGACTCATGGGGCATTCTCTTCTCCCACCCCCGGGACTTTACCCCTGTGTGTACCACAGAGCTTGGGAGAGCAGCAAAGCTGGCACCGGAGTTTGCCAAAAAGAATGTTAAGTTGATTGCTCTTTCGGTGGACAGTGTTGAAGACCACTTTGCCTGGAGCAAGGATATCAATGCTTACAATGGCGATGAGCCCACAGAAAAGTTACCTTTTCCCATTATTGATAATAAGAATTGGGACCTGGCCATCCTCTTGGGCATGCTGGATCCAGCAGAAAAGGACGAAAAGCGCATGCCCATGATGGCCCCTGTGGTATTTGTTTTTGGTCCTAAAAAGAAACTAAAGCTGTCCATCCTCTGTAGCTACTCCAAAGGGTGCCAGTTGCCAGTCGTGCTTTCCTACAGCCATTCCACAAGAATATCCTGGTGTGCCAATAGCCAGGCCTTCAGGTTGTGTACTACTGGTTTATTAAATGGAAAGAAGTCACACTAAAATTTTCTTGGGATTCTTTACTATGTGCCTTCACCAGCACTCTGTCCTAGTCACACATCTCAGCACTGCTGCCAACTGGTTCTTCTTGAAATTTATTCTGTGTTTGAAGCTCAGATCTTTTTGGGTCTCTGCAGAGTTTATGATCAACAAGGTATAATTTGTTGATGGTTGAGGAAGTTTACCTTTCTCTGTGACAGAATGACTATCAATTTTTGTAGTTATATTCTTCAGATCCTCTCTTCTGTTCCATTTTAAAGAACAACATAACTGGAATTTCATCTTCCCCTATAAATATCTAAGTATGTAGCCCCAGAATTGAGATATTTTTTAATATGCATTCTTTTGATCACGGCTGGAGAAAACTTTTCAATTCTGTACCTTTCTAGTAGATAACTAAAGTTGGGGGGTATATTTTATTATAAATTTTTTTGGGGGGTAAATTTCTGTGGAAGAGGGAAACCTACAGAAGAGGCTTCCTTTCCTGCTGGGAAGCTGCACCTGAAGGTGTGAGCATGGGTGCCTTGTGCCTTTCATCAAGTATTGCCATATGTCAGCCTGCTTTGAGAATGCACACATGGGAGACCACACCACATGAAAAGAAAGATGACCGAGAATGAGTTACAGCACTATTCTACAGTGGGTTGCTGTTTTCTGGATTTTGCTCTTAGGGCATTGGTAAATAAAATCTTTGAAACTGAAAAAAAAAATAAGTTTAGCCATTCAGGTAGGTGACCCGAACACCTGGGTCCAACCTTCCCCAAAATGTTCCTATTTCAGAAGTGACAGGTAAGCAAGCCATGGCTAATGATGTGAACCATATACCCTTGCTATGTGTTCTACTCCCCTACTGGATCAGTATTAGCTCAGGGGCCATACTTGTGATCTCACTAGTTGACTACAGTTTGGCCCATATTTTTCCCCTATTAAACGTTCTCAGAAAGATGAGCCACTTTCAGAACCCCTTCTAACCCTCAGGAGCTATTCCTGTTTCCCAGTAAGCCTTTTCTACTCTTAACCTATTATAAGGAGGTAATATCAGGAGGGCTATGAGGAGGGTTATACATAATATAAGGAGGGTTTTATGTAGGAAGTAATAACCCTCCTGAATAACCCTCCTTGTCCAGAATTCATTCTTCAGTTTTAGGGGCCACAAACTCAGCACATCTGATATCTAGTAGGTTGGGAGTTATGCATCTTCTTTATAGTTTTATATATGTAAATGTGAGCATTTTTATGTACACAAATACATCTCCTATTTTTGTCTATCAAGAAGCAACAAAAATGGCAAGATAGCTCAGCAAACTAAGCACCTGCTTTGGCAAGCACAGGGCCTCGGGTTGTCCCACATACTGCACCAGTCCCACCTCGTGGTGCGCTGAACCATTGACCAAGTCCAGGCATGGTGGTGTACACCTGTAATCCCAGTGCTGGACAGGCTGAAAACAGGAGGATCACTACTAGTCTGAGCTGTGTAGTGAGACCCTATACCAAATACATAATGAGAAAAAAAAGTAACCAAACTCTGATGGTATTGATCATCATCAATACATAGGTCTTGCTACCACATTTGTTTCTTTTGGAATGACCTTTTCTAAACTTCACCCCTCCAGCTGATCATTTCACATTATTCATTCTCACAGCACTATTTTCCTTTCATAGTACAGATCTTTGAAGAGCTATGTCCTCTATTATCTTATTTCTTCTGTTAAGATATCACCACAGGCCAGTATAGGATCTCCCACAGAACAAGAAAGTCTTGGTAAAGGGCCTGCCACATTCCACCTAATACTCTTCTAACTGCTCCCCTTTTCCCAGCGGGGTCCTCTTTGTATCCGTTGTTGCTCTACAATCTCAGAGCCTTAAAAGTTTTAGAAATTTTTCTCATCACTCAAAAGATAGTCTGTGTCTTCACCGCGGCATAAAAAAAACTTCACTCCATATTTTTTAAGGTATCAGTTAATGCTTAAAATTTTTGCTTTAACCAATTTTACATGCTTATATCTGGAAATCTGAGCAACTACATTGAGGACACCAATGTGCAATGCACCAACCACTGCTACATATCTACCTTGTTTTTGAAATTGTGTATCATTTCTAATGTATTTTTCTATTCTCTTTAAAATATTAAAGTTTTTGGAGCCCCGCGGAATGGCTCAGTGGTCTAAAGCGCTTGCTTGGGAAAGCTTGGGCAGCTTCAGGGACTGCGGTTCGATCCCCGGCACCACATGCTGCGCCAGTCCTGCCCTCGGGACAGGCTGAGCCGGCCATAAAAATGAGTGAATAAACAAATAAAGGTTCTGAAACAAGAAAAAAATAAATAAATAAAATTCAAAAAAATAAAACAAAATATTAAAGTTTTTAAAATGCAGTCTGGCCCCTGATTAATTCTCCAGTCATCTGCTTTGCTTCCTAATAAAATTTTGTTGGCCTGGAGTATGGCATAATAATACCTTAATCTCCAGAGGCAGGTTGTTTAGGTGTGAATCTCAGTTCTAACAAATATTATCTCAATTCTTTCAACCATAAAATAGGTATAATACCACCCAACATATTTGGAGGATTAATGCATGTGTGTAGATTTGACAGTCTGCTTCTAGCATCTCTCCTTTTTACTTTTTTCATTTTATCTCCTTGTCAACCCTACAATATATTCGGAATCCTAATAGCCATGAATCCTATAGTCATAAAATTGAATAGCCTAATGCAATTTATAAGCTACAACTTATTTCATGTCACGGTTGATATAACCAGGTGTCAGATTCTTCATGACATTTTCGCCTTTGATAGTAGTAAATCTAGTTACTTTAATTGTTGCATTGCACGAGCCAAACACGCAGTTTGCCCTTTGATTCTGTGTCACTCATGAAATACGTGGTTAACGTCCCAATTTTCTAGTTGAGATGACTCGATAATCTGGAATTCTAGGATGCTCAAACGTTTGTTGACACGTGCACGCAAAATCCGGAATATATGTTTTCCTTGAAAATATTCCACTGCCTATGCAGTTCTCTAGGGTAACGATGAAGTAGTGTAAGTTCTGATAAACTCTCCTTTCTCGCCAAATTTCCCTTTTTGACGTCCACCACCCCCTAAGCACACATCCTGGGTCGGTTTCAAGCACCCTTGGTTTCCCGTCACCCTGGCAACGGGCCCCGGAAGGGGCGGGCTCCGCGGTCCTCCTTCCGCCTGCGGCCGGCGCCGGTCCCCTCAGCTAGGAGGGTGTGGGCTGTGCGTGCGAGCGCGTCCCTCAGAGCCGGGCAGGACCCGGACTTGGAGCCGGATCCCGCGAAGGCCACGTCAACCTGACCCCGCGCCGCCCGCGCGGCGGGCAGCCGGGGCTCTCAGGCCGCCGCGCCCCCCACGCCTCTCCCACAATGCCCTGCGGCAGGCCCCGCCCCACTCCCGTGGAAACCGGCACCGGCGCAAGCGGCGCGCGCTTCTGGGCCGGCGGCGCGGCGCGGAGCGGCGCGTCCTCCCGCAGCCCGAGCTCCACTACGCGGCTAGTCGGAGAGTGGGTGCGCCCGGCGCTGCAGCGTGAGCCCGCTAGCTGTCTGGCTGGCTGGCTGGTATCCACCGCCTGGACCGGAGTGGGCGAGTAGCTGCCTGAGGCGACCCGAGGTGGGCGCAGGCCGGACGGGGCCTGGGCACCCGGGAAGCGGGGACTGGCGGAGCGCTGAGCCGGGTAGGCACATCGCGGTCCCGACACTGCTGGCGGGGTGTCGCGTCCGCCTGACTCCACGTCTTCCTCCGCACCGCTCCACCGTGTCCGCCCGGCTGCTTCCTGTCCGGGTTTAACGCTTGGCTGCGTTAGTCTGAGCTCGGGCTTGGGACACGCGCGGGACAGTCGTTCTCGGCCCACCCTGCGCTCTAGAGGAGCGGCGGAGAAAACGGGAGCCCCGCAGGTGCGGAGGGTCGCGCCCCCCCCCCGGCCTCACCGCCCACCTGGTCTCACCTGAGCCCACTTGACTGCGGCTCGGGCCCCTACTTAACTCGTACTACCCTTCCCCCCCTTCACCGCCCACCTGGCCTCTCTGTGCACCTGGCGCCGACTCCGGCCCCGCCCACCTCCGGGCCGGCCGGGCGCGCTGCTTCCCGAGCCGTGGGTGAGATGCGCCCTGTCTGGTGGGTTGCAGGCCGGCGGTTTCCTGTTCTTTATCAGTGTACTTTAGAAAAGTAGTTTTGGTAAGATGAACAGGAGGGCGTTCAAGGGTAGGGAAAAATGTTTAAAAATAAACGTTGGATAAAAACGAAAGGTGAAGCTGAGGATGCTGGGAGAGAGATTTTTTTGAAGCAGTATCCTAGAGACTACTAGTGTAATATGGTAAAATGATTGGCTTTTTTTTTTTTTTTTAAACCTTCCAGTGATGCCTGTATAACTGACTTCTTTCGCTCTTTTAAGTTTTTGTTGTTGTTTTGTCTTTTTGAGACAGGGTCTAGGGGCCAGGGAAATAGCTCAGTAGAATAAATACTTGCCTGGCAAGTGCAAGGGCCTGAGTTCAACTGCCAGTCCCGCAAAAAAATAAATAAAAGCAATGAGACAGAGTCTTGTTATGCAATTCAGGCTGGCCTTGAGCTCCCTTTTGTAGCCCTGGCTGATCTCAGCTCATAACGCCCAGCTTTTATTTTTGCTTATACTAAGAAAGGAATTTTGCAGTAAAGGTAATTTTTGTTTTTTGTTTGTTTTTAATGGCCAGCTAAGCCTACTCTGGGGGTAAGGCTGGCACAGCATGTGGTGCCAGGGATTGAACCTCGGTCCCAGCAGTTGCCTAAGTTTTCCTAAGCAGGCAATTTAGACTGCTGAACCATCTTGCTGGCCTGGAAGGTTAATTTTTGAAATGACTATTCCCTTATTATAAATTACAAGATCTCAGTATAAGCACCTTTAAAAACAGGGAAAGCTGCCCTGTTTTCTAAGAAAACTACCTACTGTAACTAATTGACAGTTTTAAAGAGGTAAGAAGTACAGACACTTTGGAAGAGCATTGTGTCCTTTTGGGCCCCCCACAGGTCACATACTACCTTTAAGATCTAATTTAAAACACCTAAGTAGCTTTAGTCACGCTTAAAAGGAAGAAGTGTTACAAAACAGAAAACACAAGCAAGTAGAAAGAGGAAGGAAATAGTTTATTTCCATCTTGGTGTTCTGATGCTAATTAATCAACCCCTTCTGGTTATATAAATCGCTGCTGTTGTGTTACATACGTTCTAGGTAGCCCTCCCCCTTATCTATTATCTTGACAGATTTCACAAATCTGGCTGTTTAAATATTGAAGCAGTTGAATAAGTAGATCCTGGCGCATTCACCCTGATGTACTGTTGAATAGAGATGGTACTTGTGACTGTACTGTTTGATAATGTCATTGCTTTTAAGTTTAAAGTATATTTTAATTCCTGCTTTCCCCTATAGGATAACCTGTTTGGAGATGATCGAATGATGCTTGATTCACCGGGGAAGTAATGCGGCCTGAGGGGCCGCTAAGCGTTTCTGTGTGTGCTCTGCTGGACCCTGAAGGGATCTCATATTCACATAAATCAGAGCCTGTATAAGAAGAATGATGGGAGTCGGGTTGAATAAAAATGAGTGTGTCCAAGACCTAAGAAGGATCACTCTTTGTCTTCTGGTCGTGTATATGGCCGTTTTAGTGGGCACAGATCAGGATTTTTACAGTTTACTTGGAGTATCCAAAACTGCAAGCAGCAGAGAAATAAGACAAGCTTTTAAGAAACTAGCATTGAAGTTACATCCTGATAAAAACCCGGTGGGTAAAATTTCCTTGAACTTTGTCATTATATTTTAGTACATTGAATATTTTAATTATTTTAAATAAGGGTTCAGAGTGCTTACAAGGAATCACATGTAAAAGCCTTAGTTCAAGGGGTATTCTAAAAACAGAAGCAGCAAAGTGTACTATTTGGCATAGTGTGGAGAAATATCAGTGCCAAATGTGTAGTTGCCTCTTCGTAAACTCATTTCCCACAGATACTTTTAATGATATCCCCAAACCCCAGAAAAGTAGGTTGAGATCAAGTAGATTTTAGAACAGTAGCAAAAGTATTTCCTAGAGTTCTGAGAGTAAGCCGGGCATGGTGGCTCACGCCTGTAATCCCAGCACTGGGGAGGCTGAGGCAGGAGGATTGGTGCGAGTTCGAGACCAACCTGGGCTACAAAAGTGAGCTCAAGGCCAGCCTCAACTGCATAGCGAGACCCTGTCTCAAAAAGACAGACAGATAGATAGATAGATAGATAGATAGATAGATAGATAGATAGATAGATAGATATAGAGAGACAGATAGATAAATAAATAGAATTCTGAGAGTATATCTTTCTAAAATTAATGGCAATAGCTAATAATAGCATATTTTAATCATCACGTATAGTTTTTCAACTGTACATGTCCACTGAGCACAGTTAGCAGAGTTTCTAAGTTTTGGTTTGGGTCTGTTGCTGCCATTGCTGTTACTGTTTGGGGGTTTTCCAGGGTTGGTTTTGGTTTGGGTACTACGTTTTCCACCTAGGACCCTACTGGGCAAGTGCTCTACCCTTGAGCTGTATCTCCAACTCCAGAAAGTTCTGTGAACCAAAACTTGAAAGGACCCCAATGTACTTTTGGTTTAAAATATTTAATTGTGTGTCTGCTAATCTTTAGGAACTAAATTTTTAAATTTTTTAGGTCCCCCCCCCACACACACACATCTGAGTCTAATTTCACATAAGAGTATGGTCACTAGTTGCATCCATTTACCTATAAAGGCCTCAAATTTATATTTCATTATGGCTGAGTAATACTCTATTGTATAGAAATACCACCTATTTTTTTATCCATTCCTCAGGTGATGGGCATTTGGGTTCCTTCCAAAATTTAGCTATGACAAATTATGCAGCTGTAAATGTGGGTGCACATATATCACTATGGTATGATGCTTTCAACATGGGTTGAGTGAGATCTCTAATCTTAGTTTTTTGAGGAATCTCCACACTAATCTTCACAGTGGTTCTATCAGTCTGCACTCCCACCAATGGTGGAAAAGTGTTATTTTTGCCCCACACCTCTTCTGTATTTCCTTGTCTGACTTTTTTTGTGTGTGTGTGTGGAACCGGGGATTGAATTCAGGACCTTGTACTTTCAAGGCAGGCACTTTTATCCCCGAGTTATCTCTCTGGCCCCCTTGATAGCAGCCGTTCTTTCTGGGGTGGGACTGAATCTTTTTTTTTTCCATGATTTAATATTTTTTATTGTTTAAATTTAACAATGGTTACATTACATATTTTCATCATCAGATTAGTTTAGATTAATATAGGTATATAAGATTGATCAAACAATTAAACAACACATTCAATCAACATTACTTTTTTTTCTTTTCCCCTTTCTTTTTTTAAAAGTTGACACATTGCATATTTTCCTCACAATAATTCTACAGAGCACAGTGTGTGGGCATGACCCACCTCCCTATTGATGTTGTTAAGAAAAAAAAAAAAAAAAAGAAGAAAGGAAAAGAAAATTCTTCTCTTAGGAGGCTTAGATCAATAGCCTCCAACATTACAAGCTTTCACTGGTGGCCCATTTGCAGAACATTTGACTGTGTATGCATCTGCTTCCCCTTAGTCCAAATTTTTTAGTTTTTATCTAAACTATTAAGGAGATTTTACTGTAATATTAAGGATATGGTTAAATTACAGTTGTTTCTAGGAAATATTTTTAAGTGGAATTATTTTACTTCAGTTACATAAAACTGAACAATTAAAATAGTATTTCCTTAAAACAGTCATAGTTGGGTGTGGTGGCACACAACTGCAATCCCAACACTTTGGAGACCGAGGCAGGAGGATTACAAGTTGGAGCCCAGTGGGGCAACTCTTGATTTAGTTATCTTTCCCTTGGGTCTGTA